>RJWJ010008078.1:26729-47940 GCA_004363605.1 Indri indri | reverse complement strand
GGGAGGCTGAGGCAGAAGGATCGCTTGAGCCCAGGAGTTTGAGGTTGCTGTGAGCTAAGCTAACGCCACGGCACTCTAGCCTGGGCAACAGAGTGAGACTCTCTCAAAAAAAAAAAATTAAATCAAAAAATCAAATCAAAAAATAAAAAATATTTTAATGATACAAAACACAAGAAAGGAAAAACAGAGGTATAATAACAGCAACAAAAAAATGAGATGAATACAAAACCAATAATGGCAGATCTAATCTAACCAAATCAGTAATTATAGTAAATACAAACAGTAAATACAAATTGCAAACATTCCAAGCAAAAAGCAAAGATTATCAAACTGGATTAAAAAAAGCAAGACCCAACTAAGTGCTGCCTACAAAAGATGCGCTTTTAAATCAAAGGCAAAAGCAGGTTGAAAGTAAAAGGATAAAGATACTATGCAAACACAACCACGAGAAAGCTTAAGTAATACCAGAGAACAAAGAGAGACAGTTGACATCAGGAACATGCAACAATTATATCTATACAAGGACTTTGGAACCAGACTGATAAGGGTTTGAATCCTGGTTCTGAAATAAACTTGCTTTGGGCAAGCAACTTAGTATCTCTGAGTTCTTCTCTATAAACTAAGCATACTACCTACAATTCATGAATATTATGAGAATTAAAAAAGGTAACATAAAGAGTCTAATGTAGTATGGATACATAGTATATGCTCTGTCCAGTAACTATTCCTTGAACATTATTATTATAACCACCACTTTTGAGCCCCAAAACAGTCTTACCTCTGTGGCTGGGCTGGAGTTTTTCTTGATATGGTTCCCTCGACTTGCAGGGAAGAACAAGCATTTGATGAAATGGATTGTTCCACAAGATTTTCCTTTTCTGCCTCTTTGTAACAAGTGTTGTCAACTACAGGAGACCAAAAACTAGTCAGCAGTCAAATCCCAAGGAAAATAATTAGAGATGACAGACATAAATATATTAACATATACATATGACTTAATACAGAACTGTAGATTTTTCTTTTTTTGTGACATAATCTGTTGCATGCCAGAATTCTAGATTTAAAATTATGTGTTTGTACATATATAAACATTATATATATATGATGTGTGTGTACATATATATATATATATATATATATATATAAATATCCTTCCTAAGCAATGGAACCCTTAGTTCCAGTGAAATCTTCTGCAGAAGACCAGTTTATAAAAGCTACTTTGGTTGAAAGAGAAATTAAGTATCCAGGGACCTGCCTATTTGCCAACCTAAGGTACCACCTTAAAAAAAACATACATCCTAGGTGAGGGTGCAGTGGCTCACGCCTGTAATCCTAGCACTTTGAGAAGCCGGAGGGGGAGGATCCCTTGAGGCCAGGAGTTTAAGACCAGCCTGAGCAAAATAGCAAGACCTCATCTCTATAAAAAAAATTTAAAAATTAGCCAGGCATGGTGGCATACATCTGCAGACCTAGCTACTCAGGAGGCTGAGGCAAGAGGATCACTTGAGCCCAGGAGTTTTGAGGTTGCAGTGAGCTATGATCACACCATTGCACTCTAGCCTGCATGACAAAGCGAGACCCTGTCTCGGGCGGGGGACGGGGTAAGGTTGGCCGGGTGAGGTGGCTCACGCCTGTAATCCTAGCACTCTGGGAGGCCGAGGCGGGCGGATTGTTTGAGCTCAGGAGTTCCAGACCAGCCTGAGCAAGAGCAAGACCCCGTCTCTACTAAAAAAAATTAGAAAGAAATTAATCAGACAACTAAAAATATATAGAAAAAATTAGCCGGGCATAGTGGCGCATGCCTGTAGTCCCAGCTACTTGGGAGGCTGAGGCAGAAGGATCGCTTGAGCCCAGGAGTTTGAGGTTGCTGTGTGCTAGGCTGACACCACGGCACTCTAGCCTGGGCAAAACAGTGAGACCCTGTCTCAAAAAAAAAAAAAAAGGTAAAATAAAACTGGATATCCATACATAGACCCCCAGACCTCACTATGTACAAAAATCAACTCAAGGCCAGACACTGTGGCTCACGCCTGTAATCCTAACACTCTGAGAGGCCAAAGCAGGAGGACTGTTTGAGCTGAGGAATTCAAGATCAGCCTGAGCAAGAGCAAGACCCCAACTCTACTAAAAATAGAAAAATTGGCCGGGCATCGAGGCATGTGCCTGTAGTCCCAGCTACCCAGGAGGTTGAGGCAGGAGAATCACTTGAGCCCAGGAGTTTGAGGTTGCAGTGAGCTTTGATGATGCCACTGAATTGTACCTGGGGTAACACAGAGAGATTCTGTCTCAAACAAACAAACAAAAAAAGCTCCTTATGTTCTGATCAAATAGATAATATTCTGCAGGTTTAGTAACCACCGGTTTAAATGTAAATCATCTTTTAAAATCAGATACATTACTCAAAGAATTCTTGTACAGTAGCAAGAAGGCAAGCAGCACACTCTTCTCTTCTGCTATTTTGTTTCCCTGACAGACGTGGGTTATGTTAAATCTTGTAATAAAAAGCAAACAGTTATGTATCTGGCAATAAAATTCTCTATTAGCTTAAGTTCCAAGAGATTGTTAGTTTTACATTCATATTAGCCCATTTTACCAATAAACCAAGGAATATAGCATTTAAGTAATTTTCCCAGATTGTCAGGCTCCTAATACACTGTCCTACCATTCTGCCAAGGAGCTTTTTCTAAGATGTTTTCTTACCTGGTCTCAAAGGTGTGATAATAGCTTGCTGAAGATTAGCCTTTCTCAAAGGAGTTTTTCCCTGAAAAAGCCCCGCTGTCCTATTCTTCCCAAGAAACTTATTCTCCAAATTGGCCTTCTCCTCTGTGAAAAGGTAAGATCATCATTGTCCAATCAGCAAGGAATCCAAACAAATCAGTACCATGAACTTAAAATAGGAGCTAACTCCCCCTACCGGTATACTGCCAACTCATTTGTCAAGTGCAAGTGGGTTCTAGCAATGAAAAATAAATGAATACACAATATACTCCACAGATAGACTGTAAAAATAATCACTAAAATACTGGCAACACTGAACAATGTATTACAGAAAAGGAAAAGTGCAGATGCTGCATTGTGAATAAACTCCTTATCTTTGCTTGATACACATTTAGGTCCACACAAGCATGGATTGGCCTTATCTACCCCCTAAATACATCATGTTCCTCTTAAAGAAAACTGTAGCCACCAGGATCTGCAGGGCTTACAAGGGACATCTTATAGTCTTATAGAGCTTCTTTCTCAATGGGGTGGGGAGTGTGGGGTGTATAAGAGTGGAGCACAGCTAGGTTCTCTCAGGAAATTTTATCTTAGGTTATATACTGTGCCCAGAAGTCAGTGCAAAGCGGTCAAAGGTCTGTTCTATCAACAGCCTAGTGACAGGTAGGGCGTCAGGAATGCAGTGAGACCAAGCAATAATACACTCTGATTGCAAATGTGTAAAAAGATATGATTATTCGAGAAAAAAAAACTGGAAAGTAATACATTAGAACCAAGGTAGTTTCAAAAACTAGTGGGATCAATTTTTTCCTTCCAAACTACATTTAATAGTATTGTCATGCTAATATTTCCTTTTTTTTTTTTTTGAGACAGAGTCTTGCTCTGTTGCCTGGGCTAGAGTACCGCGGCTTCAGCCTAGCGGTGCTACAACCTCAAACTCCTGGGCTCAAATGATCCTCCCACCTCGGCCTCCCAGAGTACTAGGATTACAGGTGTGAGCCACCTCGCCCGATCCCTCTTCTTTATTTTAAAGAAAAACTTAGTTTTTCTTATGTGGAAAATGAAAAAAAGAAAAAAATAAAGAAAAACTTAGTAAAAAGAAATCCTCGGACAGCCCAGCCATCTCTTCAGGGTTCCAGTGAAACAAGGGCATGGGGAAGACAGCTGGCCCTCTTATTTATCCTTCCTCCCATAATACTTCCAACAGACTCCTCCTATCAGGATCCCCGCTGGACACCATTAAAGTCCCTTTCCAAGAGAATGGTATCACATTTGGACAATGCACTGTAAGTGGTAAGTGTAGCTATGATGGAATCACTTTTGTTCCCCATCACATATTGATATTAATTTATCTTAATAAGGAGGATGGAGGCCAGGCGCAGTGGCTCACACCTATAATCCTAGCACTCTGGGAGGCTCAGGCAGGAGGATCACTTGAGTTTGAAATTGCTGTGAGCTAGGCTGACACCATGGCACTCTAGCCTGTGTGACAGAGCAAGACTCTGTTTAAAAAAAAAAATAAAAAATTGGGAGGCTGAGGCGGGAGGATCACTCGAGGTCAGAAGTTTGAGACCAGGCTGGTCTTGAACTCCTGAGCTCAAGCGATCCTCCTACCTCGTCCTCCCAGAGTGCTAGGATTACAGGCATGAGCCACCACAGCCAGCCTTCGAATTGATTTTAACTGACAAACACCTAAGTGCACATGTAGAAATAACATTCATCGGTTGTCGTGCAGATGGGAGGGGGAAGGAGGGGATGGGTGTATACATACATAATGAGTGAGATTCGTACCATCTGGGGGATAGACACACTTGAAGCTCTGACTGGGGGGGGGTGGTGCCAAGGGCAATATATGTAACCTAAATATTTCTACCCCCATAATATGTTGAAATAAAAAAAAAAAAAAAGAGACTGGTGGATTGTACCAATGTCAATACCTCAGTTGTGGTATTATACTCTATGCCCAATGATAATAGACAAAGTTATTATGTGGCTGGCATCACTATATTTGGGTTTGAGTCTTGGAGTTTCAGTGAACATTGTTTCATCTGGATTTTCCCACATGTCTCTAAAGCCTAAATATTTGTCATTGTGAACTACAAAATAACATTGATTTGTACTTATAGTCCATTCCCAAAATACAGAGTATTTCAATTATTTCTATCATAACATTAATGACAAAGTGCCTTGGTATAGAAAGGAGTTTATATTTTATTTTCTTGCAACCCCTTCTATTTTTGAAAGGTTCTCAGCACAAAGCAAGCCACTAATCTTTAAAATGGCCAGAAATCCTAGGTCTGTGCACAGACCTCCAGCCCCCATCCCCTCAAGAAAAGGCCAGAGAAAGCAGACACTTACCAAACCATGAATCTATGTTTTCAGTATCATCCTCATCACCCAAAGATGTAAAATTGATGAAGTCCATGGGGGCATCATAGGAATAAGAGGTTTCAACTTGTGACATTGCTCCCCACTTAGCACTCTTGTAAGAGTATTTGTATCTCTTTTCTTAACAGGTGACCTTCTGAAGAAAAAAACGGTTCAGAAACTTAGTTGCATATTAATCTGAGGTATTGGTTGCCCACAATTACTGTGGTTTTACTATCATGTTTGCAATTTTGTAAATCACCCAGAATTTTCCAAAAATATGCCTTACTTTTTCTAATCAACCTAAAAGTTATTATTTTTTTTTTTTTTTTTGTAACTTGAAGACACTCTTTGCAAGAAATATGTTTGGAATTAGAAAGAGTCAAAGTTTGATAAGTACCTACAATACGCCATGCACTGTGCTAGGTGTATTACATTCATTATGTTATTTTCTCTCAATCTACCATTTTCTCATTTCTAGCCTCCTCTCATCCAGTTTACTTTCTCTCTGCCCTGAATAACCCAATTTTGAAACACACCATTAATTTTTATACCTATCAACCAAAATTTTACTCATCATTCAAAGTCCAATTCAAATCTCTATGAACTCTTTCCCTATTTCCACCTATTATATGTAATTGTTGCCTCTCCAAAGCCATAGTGCTTTGTTTATATATAACTGCACTATAACACTTATTATCCAATTTTAAATTAGCCAATTATGTAAATGTCTCTCCAAATAGACTCAAAGTTCCTGAAGATGAGGGTGGATTTTACTCACTAGTGTTTACCTCATCTATCCACAGTACCTTATACACAGTAAAAGCTCAGTACAGTTTTGCCAAACATAGGTTTTCTTTCCTTAGAAATATTTTCAAAGTAGCCTATTCCTAGGCATGAAGAAAATGACTTTGAAATACACATAAAAGGCACAACCCGTAGAATAAGTAAAAGGAACAAGCCAAAGAAACAGGTCCACGTGTGTACAAAGTTTTGCACTCTATCCTGTGGAAACCTGTTTAAATTTAAAGTCAGCCCCCACTCCAGCCCTATTTAGTTAATAAAATAGCTGAAAGTAATGTGAAAAATAGCCTAAAGGCCACACTAGCTGGCAAACAATTTGCCTATGAAACCCAATGAGCCATTTGTCTTTATCCAGGGAACAACATGTACTTAAAAGTATTCTGTATCTTGGAAGGGAAGTAGATACCAGTAATCACTTGCATAAACGTTTATTAAATTAATACCTTTATTTAAACTCTTATTTTATTTTATTATAAAAATGCATGCTTGTTAAAAAAATTGATTAAAAAGCTTTATTGAAAAAAGTCTATCATGCCACACTATTCCAGACGTCTCCCTCATATATATACATATATATATATATACACAAACTGTTATTTTATTTGTAAAAAAATGAATCACTGACATTTTGAACTTGTTTCCCAAATTGTATTTTTCTGTGTCAATAAATACAGACATGCCGGGTGCAGTGGCTCACGCCTGTAATCCTAGCACTCTGGGAGGCCGAGGTGGGCAGATCATCCTGAGCTCAGGAGTTCGAGACCAGCCTGAGCAAGAGCGAGACCCCGTCTCTACCAAAAATAGAAAGAAATTAATTGGACAGCTAAAAATATATGTAGAAAAAATTAGCCGGGCATGGTGGTGCATGCCTGTAGTCCCAGGTACTCGGGAAGCTGAGACAGTAGGATTGCTCGAGCCCAGGAGTTTGAGGTTGCTGTGAGCTAGGCTGACGCCACGGCACTCTAGCCCGGGTAACACAGTGAGACTCTGTCTCAAAAAAAATAAATAAGGCCGGGCGCGGTGGCTCACGCCTGTAATCCTAGCACTCTGGGAGGCCGAGGCGGGAGGATGTTTGAGCTCAGGAGTTCGAGACCAGCCTGAGCAAGAGCGAGACCCCGTCTCTACCAAAAATAGAAAGAAATTAACTGGACAGGTAAAACTATATATAGAAAGAATTAGCCGGGCATGGTGGCGCATGCCTGTAGTCCCAGCTACTCGGGAGGCTGAGACAGTAGGATTGCTTGAGCCCAGGAGTTTGAGGTTGCTGTGAGCTAGGCTGACGCCACAGCACTCGCCCCCAGGCGAGAGTGAGACTCTGTCTCAAAAAAAAAAAAAAAATAAAAATAAATAAATAAATATAGACATATCATCAATTAATGGCTGCACCATAATTACTTATCCTCTGTTTTTAGCCCTTTTCCAATATTTTTACTTTAAAGACACTGGTGGAAGAATATCTTTGTAGCTAAATTTCTGTGCACATCCACAATTCTTCCCTTAAGATAAATCCTAAGAGGTGGAATTGCTGGGTCAGAGGCTCTTGAAACATACCGTGAAAATGTTCATCAGAAGAATAATACTCTCATTACTGGAGGAATGTGCCAGTTCCCCAAACCCTCGCCAACTCTGGGCACTAACAGCCTTCAGTACCCATTTTCTCTAACTATACCATTCTAGCCATACTCTGAGATAAATCATGAGATTAGTTACACACAACATACATTGCTGCTCAATGATTTGGCCAGCATTTCATAGCTTCTGTCAGTGGACCAGGGTAATTCAGAAGATATTTCTGGGCTTACAGTGTCTCCAGAAACATTTGTAATAATAAATATTTGGTTTATATAGTGATATAAATCTAGATACCAGAGAATTTCATCTTCCCATGGCCTCTCGTATGAACTAACTGCAGCCAGAATTCCACAAATACCTTTATAACAATGCTCTAATTGAGGGACTTAGCGTAGAAACATGACATTTTAGAAGTGGGAGAAATCTTAGGTAACACCTAACATTTGCAATTTATAGATAAGCATTAATTAAAGCATAAAGGGTTCTCCAAGATCACACAACAATAATACTAATGACCATGGTACAAAACAGTTGCCAAAGGCACATGCCAGGTGCCATGAAGTACTAAATATTTACTATTTCTTGTTTTTTTTTTTTTGAGATAGGGTCTCACTGTGTTGCGCAGGCTAGAGCGCAGTGGCATCATCATAGCTCACTGCAATCTCAAACTCCTGGGCTCAAGTGATCCTCCTGCTTCAGTCTCCCAAAGTGCTAGGATTACGAGGAGTGAACCACCGAGCCCGGCCTAAATAGGTACTATTTCTAATGCTCACAACAATCCTGTAGAGCAGCAATTATTATTCCCCATCCTAGAGGAAACTCAAGATCAGACAGATAAATGACTTGCCCAATACCACAGTTATGTAGAAACAGAGCTAGATCTAGAACTGAGGCTCCTGACTTCAGTGCATTGGTCTTCCCACATCTGTCTGCCCTTTTACCTTGTGAATTAGAGAAGCATGTTAATGTAGTTAAGGTCTCTGTTTCCAAGTAAATCCATTCTCCATAGTCTTTTGCCCTGAACAGGGGTTAATTAGTATCCCCATTCTAAATTTTCCACTCTTCCCCATTTCTACCTTCGTTATTCAATTTAACTCAACAAACTCTTTGCTAGTGGTTCACTTATATTGTACACTTGCTAGGGGCCATTAGATGTGGGCTTGATAATATCTGAATTCCTTTCTTGAAACTCTATGTCCTCACACAAAAAGTAGAAGATCTAGTCCCAGACACAAAGGAACTTAACATCTACATAGGAACTAAGGTCCTATCACACCCAATAAATAAGAGTATACAATATCTAAATTTTATAGTATGAACTATAAGTACAAAGAGAATTAAAGACTAACACAGCTGAAGTCAAGCTATGATTCAATGTTTTTCATTGAACATCACCAAAACAGTAGTTGGTATACTAAAATGGAAGTCACCTCCTTGATAGCCAACTTCCAAGCTTAGAATAGCTATAGGACAGTCCTGGCTGCCCATGGAAACTAAGAAAGAATCTGGGGAGGGATTCATACAAAAATTTTTACTTTCCTGATATAGCTATAGCCCTTGTTCCTGCCCTTTCCTTTTACCCTTCTTTTTGCCTTAAAAGCAGATGTAATGTCTAGAGCAACAGCAGCCATCTTGTATACATGAGTAGATGACCCAGAGAACAGACATAGGCCTTGACATCACTAAGCTGTTCATCTTTTTTTCAATAATTTTTTTTTAAAGGCTGTTCAAGTGAAGCAGTGGGAGTGGAGAAGGAACAAAGGAACCTGTAACTGGTCGTGCTCGATTAATTGTAAACACCACTGTACTTGGACCAACCAACTAAGCTACTGATCACTGATGATCAAATATCAGCAACCATCTACCCCCAGACTTCTTATGTGAAAAAAACAATAATCTTTTTCTATAAACCATTACAGTCACAGTTTCTGTCACTTACAGCCAAAAACAATCCCAACTAACATAGAAGTCCAGAATTCTAGCCCTACCTCTGACATTTACTACATGTATATAAAAACAGGCAAGTCACTCTCTCTGCCTACCTACTTCCCATAAACAACTAATCAGGTATTTCAAGTACTATGAAATACACTACCACAAGGTATTATCACTGCTTATACCTTTCCTCTCCTTGACTACATTTCTATTCAAAGGACCATGAGTGAAAGATTCCATAGTGACTGACAGTGGTTAAAATTCCCTTACTGCAAGGAGGAAGTTTTCCTGTTCTTATGAACAAACATGCTGGGAGACATGGGAAAATCTTGGATTCCCATGATCTTAATGCCTAACGTAGGTCACTGGGAACGTTTCCCAGGCAGGAATGTAATGAAGACAGCTAAAGCTGGGGGAGGGAAGAGGCAGGAATGTAATACACAGCAACCCCATTTAGCCTTCTAAAAACCATGATTCCACCAAAGCATGCTGCTGAAAACCACCTGGAAAGTGTTCAAATTTAACCCTTCACATTCTTTTTTAATTATGAAGACATACTTCTAGCTCTTTAGAGGGCAATTTGCATTTTTACTTTTGATAGATCTCACCAAATGTAGAAATTTACCTCACAGGTACGTATTTATGCATGTGTAAGTATAAGAAAGTTCACTGTAACACTGTTCATAAAAGCCAAAAAATCTAAAAACCCAAATCCCACCAATAGGAGATTGGTTGACTAAATTATGGCAAAACTGTACAATGAAAATTTTTTTTTTTTGAGACAGAGTCTTGCTCTGTTGCCTGGGCTAGAGTGCTGTGGCATCAGCCTAGCTCACAGCAACCTCGAAGTCCTGGGCTGAAGGAATTCTTCTGCCTCAGCCTCCCAAGTGGCTGGAACTACAGGCATGCGCCACCATGCCCAGCTAATTTTTTCTATATATTTTTAGTTGTCCAGCTAATTTCTTTCTATTTTTAGTAGAGACGGGGGTCTCACTCTTGCTCAGGCTGGTCTTGAACTCCTGACCTTGAACGATCCTCCTGCCTCGGCCTCCCAGAGTGCTAGGATTACAGGCGTGAGCCACCACACCTGGACTGTATAATGAAATATTAAGAAACTTTAACATTAGGTAACTGAGTAAATGTGGTGAAATGTACAGAATGAGTTCCAAGAGCTATTAAGTGAGTAAAACCGAATGGAAAAGAATGTATTCCCATCTGTTTTAAAAAGAGAGAAAAGGCAATATATACTCACAATATATATTTGTGGAAGGAGACACAAGTGAAAACAGTAATTGGGTCTGTGAAGGGAGCTGGGAGGTCTGGGTTAAGCGAAATTTTTTCACTACATGAACTTTTATACTCTTTGAATATGTTTTATTATATAAATGCATACCTTTTCAGTTTAAAAAACTACTTAAGCAGTATTTATTTTCCCTTAAATCTGTGTTTGCAGTCCAGAAGACACTGGGCTTCCTGGAATTTTTATGAAATATTTTTTGGTTTTTGGAGACAGGGTCTCTCTTTGTTGCCAGGGCACAATGGCAGTAGTATGTTCATAGCTCACCAAAACCTCCAGCTCCTGGGCTCAAGTGATCCTACTGCCTCAGCCACCCATGTAGCTGAGACTACAGGAGTGCACCACCATGCCTGGCTAATTTTTTCTACTTTTGTAGAGACAGGGTCTATGTTGCTCAGGCTAGTCTTTAACTCCTGACCTCAAGCGAGTCTCCCACCTTAGTATCCCTAAGTGCTAGGATTATAGGTATAAGCCACCACACCCAGCCATAAATATTCTAATGCAGCAATAATTGTTAAATCTCTTGATTTTTGGAAATAATGCTCCCCATTTTTATGGTCTATAAATTGTCTACTAACAACTTATCCAAATGTTACATATTCTCTAATATTTCCATACAAAAATAAAAATGATTCCTGGGCACTGAATTCATAAAAAGGTATATAAACTTGAAAAAGTTAAAAATAATAAGTTATTAATTACTGAGTACTTAGGATATGCCAGACACTGTAGGTGGTGCTTTTACATGTATTAACCCAATAAATCCTCACAATAATCCTATAAAGAAGGTACTGTTATTATCTTCATTTTACAGATGAGGAAACTGAGGCACAGAGAGATTTACTACTTGTTCACAGTCATACAGCTAAGAAGTAGCAGAGCCAGGCACTAAAGGTTGCGTTCTTATCCACTGCCTCTCATATTTATTTAAATATAGATATTTAAATAGACAAAAAGCAAATGTCATAGAGCAAGAGACAAAACGATTTATAGATAATAACTTACGAATACTGTCTGTCTACTGCAGGCCAAGCACCTTACCAGGTACTTCACATAAATCATCTCATTTAAACTGCATTAACAATATAGAAGATAGATAGTATCATCACCATTTTATAAACAACAAAGCAAGCTCAGAGACTATAAGCTACTCCAAAATTACCAAACTAATAGGTAGTAGCATTGAGTTTTGAAAAGACTAGGTCATACATGTAACAAAATAACACATGTACCTCCAAAATATGTACAACTATGATATATCAACAAAAAAATGTAAAAAAAATATAAATAAAAAGCCAAAAATGTAAAAGTAAAAAGACCAGGTCTGTAGGAGTCCAAAATCTGGGGTCTCTTTAAATGCCCAGGGCTTTCCTTTAAATATTCGTTCACAAAGGAAGTAGATAACCAAATTATACCAACCTGTCAGACAAATACAAATAAATTCTGCTCTATACAACAATGAAGTATTCCTGACAAGTTGTTCATAAATAAAAGTTTGGTAAATTAAAAATCCTACTCCAAATATATTAGGAAAGCTCTGAACCAAATCTTCCCATAAATGAAGGAAGGAAAGAGCCCTCTTTCTAAGTGTGTACTTTTGCATATAAAGTTTTTGCTCTACACAAGATGGAGGTTAGTGAGAACCTCTCAGTGGATGTTCTAAAGTAAAAGAGACTGTGAAGAGGGTTTTCAAGCATCAGAAGAAGAAAGGCTTTCCTCTGAGGTCAAGAACTACATTTGATTGGTAGAGGGTAAAAGGTAAGAGGTGCAAACCTAAGTCCACCTAATCTTTATTTAGGTGAAATTTTAAAACGAAAATATTATTTTTCTCTTTTTTAGAAAGCTACTTTTGATTTAGCTCTCTTTTGATTTAGGATGGCCAACTCAGGAGACCATCTCCCCTACTTGAAAAAAGGGAACAGATAAACAAATACCTATCCATAGAGAAGTCTGACTCTCTCGGATGAAGGCTGACAGCACAGCTACATGAAGAAAACCAAAAGTAAATATTGGGTCATGACAGTTTCACCACACTGCCTCCCCAAAAATAATAAATATTAGGATGTGAAACCTTCAAGAATTAAAGTCCACAGGGCCTAGGGAGAAATAGAACTGGCTAGAGCCAAAGGCAGCTGTTTAAATGAGAGAGCCCCAAGCATGGTGGGAACTGGATGCCTTCCTGCACCCCTTAATCAAGATTGAATTTCTGTCAACAAGTCTTACTAAAAAAAAAAAAAAAGGGCACATGCGTCAACCACATTCCCCCAAACAAATCAAGCTGCCAAGCTGCCAAGCAAGAGAATCAGCTTCACATTTCAAAATTATGTGAATCCACCACAGCTTCAGACTTCTGCAAAACTAGAAACATTCTGGGTGGAGAATAGCTATTAATGACCAATAACCCTACAACAGACCCAAGGAAAAAAACCTATCCCATATGCTATGAACTAGTTAGGTTCCTTTTAAAACTGCCTATTAAATGCAATCTATCATATCATATAGCCCATTTTTGTTTCCAAAAAACAAAGACTAAAAGGACATATATAATCTCTCCCCTTAAGAAACTCACAGTTGAGTGGGGAATACAAATAATTATGCTATAGTGTGATCTTGCTGTAATGGTGCATAAACAGAGGGTACTCTGGAAGTACAGAGATGTAGAATAGGCTGTAGGAGAGTCAGAGAAGGCTTCCTGGTAGAAGAAATACCTAAAAGATACAGACAGACCTGCAGAGCTGTATGGGCTGAGTGTTGACTTTTTCTGCGGGCAGAGATAAATGACAGGGGTAAGAATGGAAGGGGAAGACACATAAGGAAGACTGCAGAAGCAATGTAACCTGTTCCCAGATTCATCCGAAATTAACCTCCCATTGCCTCCTGTCTCTCCTCATGCTCAAACCAAAAATAACTAGTCTTGACAAGCTCTATAAATCAAAAGGTGCAGGTTCAGAGGGGGTGGGGGAAAGCTGCAAGAGGGTGCATTCTGAGCAGGGCTGAAATAGTGGACTAGCAAATCCTAAGCAAAACAAAGACCTTGATGAGACAGATGCTCTCAAGCGCCTCACTATCCAATTTGTGAGATGTGCCTTGCCCATTTCTAACAGAGGGGAAATTGTGAGTTAAACAATTGGTAGTGTAATAGAACAAATGGAGTAAATGAAGACTTCATTAGAAGTATAGTTAATTAAGATGGTCCCATCCCAGGTAGTGCCATTTCCCCAGGGACATCCTCTCCTACTTTCATAAGGAATAAGAGATCTTGTTACATTACCAGGAGTAAAATAGAGTGGAGTTATTTTCATCTTACCCAGGGAGAAAACACCTACATTTTTTTTCTTGTATATAAGGGATTAGCAGGAATCAGTAAATGGCAACATTAATCCAAAGTGTAATTTCAACTGTTAGTCAAAGTCTCAAAGTAAGTCTGAAGGAAGTTTAATGGACTTTGTGTTTCCACATTTATGTTTGCTAACTTCTTCTATGTTGAAATCGGATCTGTTTACAGAAACAGATCTATGAAGCTTCCAAAATTGGGTCAATTTAAAATCCAATGACAATCCCTCACTGTCCAAACACTCAGAAGTCAGCACAGGACACATGGACACTTGTTCAAATTCATCACTGTCCAGAAACCTCAAGCAAATAAATTTTTCTCTCATTTCTCTCCCAAACTTAGAAGTTTCATATCACCTTTTTGAGGATTACAATCTTAGTTCTGCTTTAATTTATCCATAGAACTCAACAAACCATAATCCATTCCTAAGCAACTAATAGAACCTGGACAGAAATTGGTAATGTTGTTTACCTCAAGGCCAAATAATGACGGAGATCTTTGTAAAATACTATAAGGAAATCTTTGTAGAATACCAAAGTGCTCTAATATTCAACAGTAAGAAGCAGAAAGGCCGGGCGTGGTGCCTCACGCCTGTAATTCTAGCACTCTGGGAGGCTGAGGAGGAAGGATTGCTTGAGGTCACGAGTTCGAGACCAGCCTGAGCAAGAGTAAGACCCCATCTCTACTAAAAATAGAAAGAAATTAGCTGGACAACTAAAAATATACAGAAAAAATTAGCCGGGCATGGTAGTGCATGCCTGTAGTCCCAGCTACTCAAGAGGCTGAGGCAGAAGGATCACTTCAGCCCAGGAGTTTGAGGTTGCTGTGAGCTAGGCTGACGCCACGGCACTCTCGCCCAGGCAACAGAGCAAGACTCTGTCTCCAAAAAAAGAAGCAGAAAGACTTTATAAGGGTTGACAGTGGGGCTGCAGAAGATTACGGTCCTAGTCAAATGGCAATCACTTAGTCTTACAGAGATTTATACCCTTCAAAAGTTATCTGGCTTAAGAAATACACACACACACACACACACACACACACACACACAAACTCAAGAACCTAATCAAAATGTTTACCTATGGGATGGTAGGGAGTGAAGACAAAAGTGACAGGATCAAAGGAAGATTTTTTTAACTATAAATCTTTTTATATTATTTTCATTTTTGCACCATGTGAATGTATTACCTATTTTAAGAATATACACTTGTGCCTATGTGAACATCTACTGTTATAGTGGATATGTAAATCAGCATAATCTTCCTATAAGGCAATTTGGTGTTATGTAGCAAGTCTTAAAAATATGCATTCTTTTTGACCAGCAATTTCACTGGGTAAAATGCTATGAAAGAACCACATAATGGAATACCATATAGCCATTAAAATTACGTTGTAGAAAAATTGGAGGCTGGGCATGGTGACTCATGCTTGTAATCCTAGCACTCTGGGAGGCTGAGGTGGGAGGATCACTTGAGCTCAGACCAGCCTCAGTAAGAGTGAGACCGCTGTGTCTACTAAAAACAGAAAGAAAAAAAAATTAGCAGGGTGTCATGGCGAGCGCCTGTAGTCCCAGCTACTCGGGACGCTGAGGCAGGAGGATTGCTTGAGCCCAGGAGTCTGAGGTTGCTGCGAGCTAGGCTGAAGCCACAGCACTCTAGCCCAGGCAACAGAGTGAGACTCTATCTCAAAAACATAAAAAAAAATTAAAAAAACAAATTAATGACATGGGAAAATATTCATAACCTGATTATTAAGTGGAAACAAAAAAAGTAAAAAGGGTTTTCAGCGTATGATTTTTATTTTAACCAAATTCAGTTGGCCCTCCCTGTCTGTGGGTTCCATGGATGTGGAACCAGCCACGGATTGGGGGAAAAAAAAACTGTGTCTGCACTGAAACTGACTTTTTTCTTGTCATTATTCCTTAAACAATACAGTATAATGACTATCTAAGTAGCATTTACATTGTATTAGGTATTATAAGTACTCTAGAGAGGATTTAAAATACAGTCGATGCCTGTCTGAGTAAAAAAAAGAAAAAATAAAATAAAATATATGGGAGGATGTGCATAGGTTATATGCATATACAACATGTCATTTTACATCAGGGACTTGAGCATCCTTGAATTTTGGTATAGGAGAAAGCTCCTAGAATCAATCCCTTACAGATACCAAGTGACGACTATAAAAAAAATTGTAATGAAATCTATTAAAATGTTAGCCACAGTTTATATGAGAGGTGGGACCGTGGGTGATTTTATTTTCTTTTTGCTTTTCCATACAAAATAAATTTCCTTCCAAAATATGTATTACTTTATAAAGATACATTAAAGTTATTTAAACACTTATGAAGCTGCCATATTAATGTTCCTCTTATTCTTTTTTAATGTAACTCACTGTGACACTGCCTTACCTGTTGTTTAATTGGTCTGTCAGTCCACTTGCCTACAGGCTTGACTCAGAGTTGCAATATACTCTTTCACCTCTTTTCTGAAATCTTGAAGTGTGGCAAATACTTATCAAGAATCTGGAAGAAGCAAAATGTGACGAAACAGGTTCAAATTCTCTGCAGTAAAAAAGGTTAACAGAGAATAGGAAGAGGCCATAAAAGACCAAGGATACACCCTCAAAACCAAAAGGTACTTCTGAGAGCTAAATAGCATGGCTCTTACAACATGCCAGACTTCTTAACAGACTGTTCAGTGCATATTTGCTGTCTCCTGATATCTTGATTTTACGTGTTCCCACTTTAAAGCAACCTTTCCAAAGGCTGCAATTTAACAACACTGACACCAAGGAGTGATAGTATGCACTTCTATCCTACTCAAACATCAGGACAAATAGTAGGTTTACCTAAAATATAGACAAACTATTAATACTTTCTTTTACTAAAAAAAAAGTACAAATAACATTACTTTTTAATTTCCAAAGTTACCTTCTAGCCTTCTAGATACAAGTTTATACTTTTCTTACTAATCTTTAGTTTCTTTCCCCTTTACCAAGTTTCCCTATGCAAACAAACAAGAACAGAACCCTTCCTTGGTTATTTATCCTTTTTTCACGAAGTACCTTGGGCTGCTAATCTCTATGTCTGTCTCAAGTGCAGATCTATTCACAGAATTGTTTGTGCTGTTCAATCTGCCAGTAGTCAATTCTGCTTCCTAAATTTACCCATGGCAAAGAAAATCAAGTTTGTCAAAGGATATATAAATCTCCCCTCCTTCTTTCTTCCCTAGGAATTCAAAAAGAATCAGGGAAGAGACCCAGGAAAGGCAGAAGGAAAAATAAACAGGGAATGCAGAAGAACCCTGAACATTTCCTAGTACCTAAACAAGAAATAAAGGACTTTCCCACATAATCCTGGACAAGCTTCATTGCAACTGTAGAAAAAATTAATTTTATCAAGGCTGGAATACACAGATTTAGGCATAAAGCTGGCCAAAATAACTCTATTTTATTAAATCATTTTAAAGTTTAAAAAAATTTACCAACCTAATTGAATGTGATCCAGTTTTTCATACCTGCGATTTTGTAGTCAATTTAGACAGTGCCCTCGTGCTTAACCAATTCCAGATATTTAGTGGGTAATTCCTACGCACTGGGACAGTTCTAGTCCCAGTCTAACCAAACTCCGCTTATCAAGAGCCAGTTTGCCAAGGGTGGCAAGGATGGCTTTGTGAAGCAGGTGGACACAAAACTGGCTCTTGACCTCCCTCACCTCTCAATTGCCAGGACACTTACAATACAAAACGGTAGAGCTCTCAGACACTGTCTTGTCTTACTCTGATTGTTATTCGTCGATTTGAAATGATCTTTTTGTCCCTAAGCATACCAGAAAACCCTCGAGTACCTCACACATCTGTATACCCACAATATCTAACACCAATCTGAGCACACAGTACATCCTCGAAGATCAATCAATTGGCTAAGTTAGCCAGGAGCCACATAATTTTGATCCAAGAATGCCAGCTTAAAACCGAATTGACACACCCAAACCAACCAAGGGTACTCAAGTATGACTTGGGGGTAGCTTGACAGGTGGTATAATACACTGAGGCCACAACAAAAGAATATGCTTATTACAGCAGCAAATAGTCCTATTTTTGACAACATCTGATGAGTGAGAGAAATTCAAAGAAAGGCCAGAGGATGCCAAGACAAGGGAAGGGTGAACCAGGGAGTACACCAAAGGATAACCTTATAGCAAAATCAGGGAGTCAAAAATCCTCTCTTAGCCTAAGCAGGCCTGATTTGGGGGAGTCCTTGCTATTGAACTACTAGAAAAGTGTATGTGAAAAAAAGAAACCACGTATAAAGAAAACGGGAGGTAAACTGATCCTACAATATTATAACCTAGTTCACAGTTTTCCTTCCCCCTCCAATCTAAAATGTTCTAAGGAGGGAAATGAGAAGGGCAGTAATACCTAGTGATTGGATACAAAGAGGGAGGGCTGGACAAATACGGATAACATAGAATGAATTTAAAAATCCCAAATAAAAGCCAATTCCAAATGGAATTAAGCTCTCCTTAATTATGTTCTTCTACCGCCTATCTTACTTAGACAGCAGTTTTGAAATGTAATTGTGACTACATCTGTTTTCCTCCATCAAATGCCACACTTCTATTTCCCATTTCCCGAAATTTATCTATATTCTGAGCCTCAGTTTCCTCCTCGTAATAGGCGGCTAAGAATAGCACCTACTTCATTGCCTTGGTGCGAAAATTAAATGAGAAAGGGCAAGCAGAGTGCTCGGTCCAGTAAAAGTTCACCACACGCTAGCAAGCTAATAGCAATAATAAATGTCGTTACCGTTATTAGCCGACAGCCTCCCGCAACTCCTTCCCCTTACTTTCCGGACAGACCTCAAGGTAAAATCCTGTCACGAAGAGAAGGGTGGCCCGAAGCCACCGCTCCCGCCCTGCCCCGTCTGAGCGGCGCCCCAGCCCCTCAACGTCTCAGAGCCCAGGCCTAGAGGCGCGGGCAGCAATAGAGGCTGGGAGGTGAACTCCAGCCGTTCGAAAATCAGGCAGAAGGGAACCCCGCGCCCCAGTTTCTTCCCGGTCTTCTCCCACAGCTCACCTCGCCTCTGCTCTGACAACGAAACGCCAGCAAAGCCGCCGCGGGACTCATTCAGTATCGTTGAAAATTTGAACCCAGGAACCCCAGTCGAATGCGCCAATCAGAGCGCCGGGAAGACAATCCCAGCCCACCGATTGGCCCTGAAAAGCGCAGCAACGCCGGAAGTCAGGAGGAGGCACAAGCAAACAACAAGCCCGGAGGCTCTTGGGAAATGTAGTCTCATGCGCCTTCGTGAGCCCTTTGGAACAACTCTTAGGGACATTACTACAAAAACCATAATGCTCTGCTCCAAACTATTTGAGAAAGGTGGTACGAACTGAGGAGGCCGGGAGTCGGTTTAGACCACAGAACAGCTCGCACCCTGGACCTCCCCAAAGCTGTCACGGAAGAAAACTCTATTTTTTGAAAATTATTCTCGCTGTGGTTATGCATTGTGCCTTGTATGTTCACAGGCATTCACTTCGTTTTAAATGGAGTCTGCTGCGTACAACACAGACTTGCCCCCAGCTTCCCTCCCAATCCGGAAGGAGTCTCTCAAACTCTCCAGTCCCTGCCCTGATTTTACCGGCTGAAATCCGCGGTTTATTGGTTGCTTCATCCCCTTTTAATCCTAACTGCATCCTTTGCTTTATTATCCCATGTCCTGAAAGAGTAAACAAAGGCTCAGAGGAGTTGAGTGAACTTGTCCAAAGTCACATAAGCTCAGGAGATGGGATTTGAATGAAGAATGTCTGTTCTTTTATACATCATTAATAATCAATTAGATTAGATTTCTTTCTGGCTGCTCCAGAGCTGCGGCCCCCAACCCCCGGGGCCACAGGCCACCAACCACCGGGGCCACAGACCGACAGACCAGTCCGTGGCCTGGTAGGAATAGAGCCGCACAGCAGGGGGTGAGCAGAGGGTGAGTGAGCAAATCTTCATCTGTATTTACAGCCACTCCCCATCCCTGGCATCACCACCTGAGCTCTGCCTCCTGTCAAATCAGTTACTATCTTCCATCACCCCCAGATGGGACTGTTTAGTTGCAGGAAAACAAGCTCAGGGGTCCCACTGATTCTGCATTATGGTGAGTGCTATAATTATTCCATTATATATTACAATGTAATAATAATAGAAATAAAGTGCACAGTAAATGTAATGTGCTTGATTCATCCCGAAACTATACCCCACCTTGTGTGGAAAAATTGTCTTCCATGAAACTGGTCCCTGGTGCCAAAAAGGTCGGGGACTGCTGCTCTAAAGGAAAAGAAAAGAAAAAGAAAAAAATAATCAATTAGAAAATAGCAACAATGAAAACAACGAAAAGACCCTGTTCATCATACCAGCAAAAACTACGAAGTTTCAAAAAGTAAGCCTTAGACCTTTATGAGAAAATTAAAACCTGTAAAACTTTCAATAGCTATAAAAAAGTTAAATGAGGTTCTATACCTTGTTAATACATGGAAAGATACAATACTGAAGTCCAGGCGGGTGGCTAATGCCTGCAATCCCAGTACTTTGGAAGGTCGAGGCAGGAGGATCTCTTGAGGCCACGAGTTTGAGACCAGCCTGAGCAATATAGCAAGACCCTCTACAAAAACATATTAATACAAAAATTAGCTGTGTGTGGTGGCATGTGTCTGTAGTCCCAGCTACTTGGGAGGCTCAGGCAAGAGGTCTCCTGAGCCCAGAAGTCTGAAGTTACAGAGAGCTATGATGACGCCACTGCACTCTAGCAGCGGGGCAACAGAGTGAGACCCTGTCTTAAAAAAAAAAAGATACAATATTGTAAAGATGTTAATTCTCCAAATTAAAAATTCAAGGCAATTCCAATGAAAATCCAAACAGGCTTTGTCACGGAACTTGCCAAGTTGATTCCAAAATTCACATAGAAGATAAAAAGCACAAGAAGAGGCATCTAGTGGCATCTGAATTTTGGAAATTAATAGGGAGAATTGACATACCAGATTTCATACTTATTAAGATATGAAATTTTAGTACTTTTTAAAGTACAATTTAGTGAACTCATACCATGGGGGTGCAATCAGCAAGACCCAGGTGGCTCACGCCTGTAATCCTAGCACTCTGGGAGGCCGAGGCGGGCGGATCGTTCTGAGCTCAGGAGTT
>RJWJ010008078.1:0-26629 GCA_004363605.1 Indri indri | reverse complement strand
GGTAGGTAATGTTACCATACCCATTTTATAGATGGTAGAAATTGAGGCTCAGAAAGATTAGACAACTTCTCCAAGGTCACACAGTTTGTCAGCGACAGAGTCAGGATTTGAACCTAGGAAGGCCACATTCAGAGACCAATCCCATAACCTTTGCCCTGCACTGAGAGAAAGTTGTGGAAGAATTCATAACAAACTAACAATTGTGGGAAACTCAGAGGGAAGAGTTAAACTGGACTTGTAGACAAAAAGGATAGATAATTTGAGCCTTATCTTTAATTTAAAAAAGAAAAGAATGTTGCCATGTATTATTTGTGTGATTTGAATTTATTTTTTCGGTAATGAAAAGACTTCAAAGTGATGACATACCATGATCTCTGCTATTTGCCATTAGTCACACAGAACTCTGGTACAGTGTTGGGGGGTGGTCCACACAAAGGTGTGAATACCAAAGAGAGGAATATTTGGGTGCCATTTTAGAGGAGGCTAACTACTGCAAGCCTAAATAGTAGATTGATTAGTTTTGCCTGTTTTTAAACCGTATATAAATACAATACTGTCACCCAGGCTGGAGTGCAGTGCCGTGATCATAGCTCACTGCATGCAGCCTTGAACTCCTAGCTAGGCTCAAGCAATCCTCCCACTGCAGCCTCTCTAGTAGCTGGAACTACAGGTGCATGCCACCATGCCTGGCTAATTTTTTTTTTTTTTTTTTGAGACAGAGTCTCGCTTTGTTGCCCGGGCTAGAGTGAGTGCAGTGGCGTCAGCCTAGCTCACAGCAACCTCAAACTCCTCGGCTCAAGTGATCCTCCTCTCTCAGCCTCCCAAGTAGCTTGGACTCCAGGCATGCACCATCATGCCCGGCTAATTTTTTCTATATATTTTTAGTTGTCCAATTAATTTATTTCTATTTTTAGTAGAGACAGGGTCTCGCTCTTGCTCAGGCTGGTCTCAAACTCCTGAACTCAAACAATCCACCCGCCCCGGCCTCCCAGAGTGCTAGGATTACAGGCGTGAGCCACCGTGCCCGGCCGCCTGGCTAATTTTTTAAAAAATTCTTTGTAGAGATGGGGTCTCGCTATGTTGCCCAGGCTGGTCTCAAACTTCTGGCCTCAAGCAATCCTCCTACCTTGGCCTCCCAAAGTGCTGGGATTACAGGTGTGAACCTCTGAGGAAAGCTTCATCAACCTATTTATTGAATGTCTCAGTTTTAATTTTTTTCCTGTGTTATAAAAACCTTGCATAAACACATGGATAAATCTGCATTTCACGTCTTTTATTATTTTTTTTTATTTTTTTGAGGCAGTCTCACTCTGTTGCCTGGGCTAGAGTGCCGTGGCATCAACCTAGCTCACAGCAACCTTAAATTCCTGAGCTCAAGCGATCCTCCTGCCTCAGCCTCCCGAGGAGCTGGGACTGCAAGGCATGTTCCACCATGCCCGGCTAATTTTTTCTATATATTTTTGGTTGTCCAGCCAATTTCTTTCTATTTTTAGTAGAGACAGGGTCTTGCTCTTGCTCAGGCTGGCCTGGAACTTCTGAGCTCAAAGGATCCTCCCGCATCGGCCTCCCAGAGTGCTAGTATTACAGGCGTGAGCCACCGTGCCCAGCCGACACTTCTTTTCTTTTCTTTTTTTTGAGACTGAGTCTCACTCTGTTGCCCAGGGTAGAGTGCCATGGCATTAGCCTAGCTCACAGCAACCTCAAACTCCTGGGCTCAAGCGATCCTACTGCCTCAGCCTCCCGCGTAGCTGGGACTACAGGCATGCGCCACCATGCCCAGCTAATTTTTTCTCTGTATATATTTTTAGTTGTCCAGATCATTTCTTTCTATTTTTTAGTAGAGACGGGGTCTCGCTCTTTCTCAGGCTGGTCTTGAACTCCTGACCTTGAACAATCCACCCGCCTTGGCCTCCCAGAGTGCTAGGATTACAGGCGTGAGCCACCGCACCCTGCCGACACTTCTTTTCTTTAAATGAGATTCCAATCCAAGACCACTTTCCAATCATCTTTCAAGAGCCATTTTCAAGGCTCTTGAAAATATTGCAAAGTTCCTTTCCCAAAATACTGTATCCATCTCTCCAAAACATAGATTTCTTCATGTTCTTTCTGGTTCAGAAAGCCTACCAGGCTCCTCTGGTGCCCATTTGGCACAATGCACTTGTGGATACACAGTTACATTCCGTCTTCCCTCCACCACTCTCAGCCATCCCAGTTTATTTCCAGGACACAACATGGGCCCTAACACTGGGATGCCAGGCCTCTGCTCAGGCAATGCCTTCTGCCCAAAATGCTCTTACTTCCCTTCTCTCCCAGGCAAAATTCTGTTCTCCTTTTGAAGGTCAGTTCAGTAGAGCCCCTGTCTCAGGGCAGAGTTTATCCGCCCTCTGCTGGCTTCCCAAACACATTTTGACCCTAAGACCCTAGAATGATATTTTTCACGTTGAAACAATTGTGACACCACAGATTTTTAAAAATGCAAATCAGATCCTGTCCGGCCCCCCTACCCCAGTTAAAAACCCTCCAATGGAATAGAATAGAAAGCTCAGAAATCAACACAATGTACTTCGGAATGTAGTTACTGATAATGGAGACATTTCAAATCAATATGGAAAAGGTAATATATGGGGATAATTTGATAATTCTTTGGAAAAAAAGTTTTGGACTCCTACCTCACACCCTCCACCAAAGTGAATTTATGGTAGAACAAGGATTTAAATGTACAATATGTACAAAATGTACTATGTAAAAACTGGAAGAAAACAAGGAAAATTGTTTTATAATACTGAACTGGAGAACATCTAAGTATGATATAGAACCCAGAAGGCACAAAGGAACTGATAAAATACATACAAAATAAAAATTTTCCATGGTAATAAATATTGAACTTGAAAACATTTGCAATTCATATGTAGAAAAAAGGATTAAAAACTTGTATAAATAATGAGAAAAAAACTCAATAGAAAGACCAACTGAGGCTAGGCACAGTGGCTCAATTCTGTAATTCTAGCACCTTGGGAGGCCAAGATTGGAGGATTGTTTGAGGCCAGGAGTTTGAGATCAGCCTGAGCAATATCGAGACAGTGTCTCGACAAAAAATTAAAAAATTAACCCACGGTGGTATGCACCTATAGTCCCAGCTACTTGGGAAGTTGAGGCAGGAGGATCGATTAAGCCCAGGAATTTGAGGTTACAGTAAGATACGATCACTGCACTCCAGCCTGGGTGACACAGTGAGACCCTGTCTCTAAAAAAATAAAATAAAATACAAAGATCCCCCCCAAAAAAGGCTAAAAATATCCACTCTCCCAAAAGGCTAAAATATATGAAAAATTGCTCAACTTTACTCACAATAAAAAGAAATGAAAAATGAAAGTGCCTATTGTTTTTACCTGTCTGATTGGCAAGGATAAAGTTTGATAACACACCGAGTGTGTTCGGGATGTAAGGAAACAGGCACTCTCACACTTTATTGACAGGAGGATAAACTTGTACATTCGCTGTGTAGACCACTTTGCTAACATCCATTAAAATAAAACAAAAACATTCATATGTTCATTTACCTGCAATTCCGCTTCCAGAAATTTTTTTTTTTTTTGAGACAGAGTATCTATCACTCTATCGCCCTGTTTAGAGTGCAGTGGCATCATCATAGCTCACTGCAACCTCAAATTCTTGGGCTTAAGTGATCCTCCTGCTTCAGCCTCCCAAGTAGCTGGGACTGCAGGAATATACCACCACACCCGGCTAACTTTTTACATTTTTTTTATACAGATGGGGGTCTTGCTCTTGCTCAGGCTGGTCTTGAACTCCTGAGCTCGAGCACTGCCCCCACTTCAGCCTCCCAGAGTGCTAGGATCACAGGTACGAGCCACCACGCCTGGCCCACTTCCAGGAATTTTTCCCTTGCAGATAAACTCCCGCATATGCAGAATAATGAATGGACAAGTTATAGCATCATTTGTAATAGGAAAAAAATGGAAATGACCTAAATGTTCCCAAACAGGGGAATGGGCAATTGAATTATGGCATGTCCTTATAAAGTTCATTAATTTAAAAAATTGAGGCAGCTTTAAAATGCATAGGTCAGTGAAAAAAAGCGAGGTGTAGAAGTGTTTATAGCATGCTACCCATTGTATAAAACATTTATACATACAAACATGCTTTTGAATACAGCTACCATCTCTGAAAGGCTACACAGGAAAGGTGTTCAGAGTGGTGACTTCTACGAGGGGAACTAGGGGCTGCAAAACAGGGTGGAAAAGGACTTAGTTTTCATTCCATGCTCTTTTGTTTATTTTTAATATTCAGTGTTCCTGTATACCTATTTTTTTTTTTTTTTTTGAGGCAGAGTCTCACTCTCTTGCCTGGGGTGAGTGCCGTGGCGTCAGCCTAGCTCACAGCAACCTCAAACTCCTGGGCTCGAGCAATCCTACTGTCTCAGCCTCCCGAGTAGCTGGGACTACAGGCATGCACCACCATACCTGGCTAATTTTTTCTATATATATTTTTAGCTGTCCAATTCATTTCTTTGTATTTTTGGTAGAGACAGGGTCTCGCTCTTGCTCAGGCTGGTCTCAAACTCTTGAGCTCAGAACTATCCACCCACCTCGGCCTCCCAGAGTGCTAGGATTACAGGCGTGAGCCACCGCGCCCGGCTGTATACCTATTTTTTTAAGCTGTATATCTAGAAGCACACCTGTGTGCCTATTTTTAACCAACAAAACTAATATAAAACACCTTGCAATGTTTAGAATCAAGCCCAACTCATTTCCGTGATCAATTTTCCAACCTTCTCTCACACCATGTCTGCCCTCCCTCACCGCCTTCCAGCCACATTGCTTCTCTTCCAGCCTCTAGAGCATGCCAAGACCTTCCTGCCTTGGACATTGCACGTGCTCTTTCTCTCCGCCTAGGTTGATGCTCTCTAGGTTCTTCCTATGAGTTGGAATTTTCTTATCCTTTATGCCTTGGGTTCAATGTCATCACTTCGAAGAGGCCATCCCTGGCCACCCTAAATAAATAATTGTTGAATAAATGCTTCTCTTCCACTGGGCAGGGAGGGTAGGGCTTACATCCTTGACCACCCGGTCTAAAGCAGCGCCTCTCCCTTCGCCCTCTTTATCACAACACCCTGATTTACTTTCTTGATAGCACTAGTCACTATGTGTAATTACCTTTTGAGCCTTTAATGATGGAGTGTAAAAATTAAAAAGAAATAATTTTGTGTATTTTCTTTTCTTTTTTTTCTTTTTGAGACAGAGTGTCACTCGGTGGCCCAAGCTAGAGTGCTGTGGTGTCAGCCTAGCTCACAGCAACCTCAAACTGCTGGGCTCAAGTGATCCTCCTGCCTCAGCCTCCCGAGTAGCTGGGACTACAAGCACATGCCACCACGCCCGGCTAATTTTTTCTATTTTTAGTAGAGACGGGGGTCTCGCTGTTGCTCAGGCTGGTCTCGAACTCCTGACCTCAAGCTATCCTCCTGCCTCAGCCTCCCAGAGTACTAGGATTACATGCATGAGCCACTCACTACACCTAGCCCATTCTTGTCTTGTTCCTAACCCTATCTTCAGCAACCCAAACAATAAACATTTGTTGAATGAATTCGTGCAGCACATACTATGGGACATACGGACTTTACAAATAATAACTCTTTAAATCCTCACAAGAACTCAATGAGAGAGGTTGGCGTTATTACTCATTTTACTGTTGAGGAAATTGAGGCACAGAGTAGTTGATAAACTTGCCCAACTGGTAGAGTTACAATCCAGAGACAAAGTGCTTAGCCACACCGCGACGCTTTTTCTATATATAAACTGATGGATGAAACAGACCGAATGAATGAATTAATGGAAATGTGACTATAAATGTGGATTTTTTGAGTCTACGGATCCCTCAGATCTACCGCCAGGGGGCGCCCGCTCCCCAGGCCTGATGTCAGTCACTCAAGGCGCGCACTCCCTTGCGTCTCGGGCTCGCGCGCGTTGCCGCGGCACCGGAAGTGACTGAGCTTGCAAGTTCCCCCGGTCTCTTCAGGGGAAACTGAGGCCGGCTTGTTCAGGAGAGACGGCGCGAGCACTCAGCCAGGTAGGCCAGCCCGGGTCCGCGGCGCAGAACACGGCCGCGAAGAGTCCTCACGTCTGGAAACCACCGGGCTGATGAAGGGGGATGTGGCCCCCCACGGCTCTTGGGGCTCGCAGGTGAGAGCGCCACCTCCCTTGTATGTGACAGCTGCTCCGCCCAATGGGAGCCTTCGCCGTCCCGCTTCCGTGCCTACTGGGCTCGCTGATTGGCTACGTCGGGGCGGGTGGCTGGGGGCGAGACCCCTCCTCCCAGAAAGGTCTAGGGGGCGCCCCTGAGGGAGGGAGGTTGCCTAGCAACGGGGCGGAGGCTCGCCGAGTACCGGGCCTAGCTAGCGCGAGAAGCCGCGAGGCCGCCGCCCGCCCACCGTGGGCTCTGGAGTGGTGCAGTCTCTGGCCCCCGAGCCCTCCTGGGGGCTTCAAGAAGCTACCTTAGGCCTGTCCCCAGGAAAACGTGTTCTCAGCTGTGGGGATCCTTGAGCAGGCCTCGACCCCTCTTCCTGACCCGAGGAGAGGCCCTGCGCCTCACCCTCACCCCGTCTTTGTGCAGGGCGCCGGCGGCCATTGTGTCCGGGCGGGGAATGGAGGACCCGGCAATCCCCCACCGCCACGTCCGGGGCCTTTGGGGAATTCAAAGAAAACTAGCGGCATTTGTAGGGGCTCTCCGGCCTTCAGCCTCCCGGAAAGGCCCGGGGGTGGCCTTTCCGAAGTCAGATCGCAGATCCGTGGCAGTTTCCCTCTCCTTGCGTCCGTCATCGAAACCTTGAGCCCCATTGAGAAGTCCCTTCAGGGCTTTGGAAGCCTGACCCTAGGCTGGAATAGGGAAAAAAAAAAGAAAAAAGAAAAACCAAAAAACTGAACGAAACCCGTACCAGCCACCTCCGGGAGAGTTCTCCTGACTCCCAGTAGGAGGCGGAGAGCCAAGGGGCGTGCAAGAGCGAGGGGGCTGGGCTCCCGGGTGGCAGGAGGCCGCGGCTGTGGAGCGGCCACCCTCGATCCGGGCGATGGAGGAGGAAGCAAGCGAGGGGGCTGGTTCCTGAGCTTAATTCCTGTGTCGCCTTCTGAGCTCTCAGCCTTGCCAGGTCGCATGATCCCTCCGGCTGGAGTTGCTTTTTTTGCCAGCCGCCGCGAGGCCGGCTGAGTTACCGGCATCCCGGCCACCACCTCCTCTCCCGATCTATGATACAAAAGATCTTCCGGGGGCTGCACCTGCCCGCTGTCGCCTGAGACAGATTTGAATGTAGGTGGTGCGGGGTGGGGGTGGGGGGGCCGCTGCCCATGAGGGTGACTTTCCGAGGAAGGCATTTCAGAGAAGAGGGGGTGGCTGGGGTAGAAAAGGCCAGTGGGAGATTCAGAGCCCACTGGTGGTTTCAATTTGACTTCATTGAAGTCTCTTGGAACCTAGACCCAGACCTCCTAAGAGCCACAAAGAAACCAGTTCTGGTACCTGGAGGGGGAATGGGATGGTGTGGGGTAAAAGGCATACATATTAATTTTTTTTTCCTGAAGCTCTTTCTCTCCCTTTAGAATCTTATCTTGGCTTTGGACCTTAGAAGAGAATCACTAAGCAGAGACCAGACTCAGTGAGTGAGCAGGTGTTTTGGACAATGGACTGGTTGAACCCATCCCTATTATAAAAATGTCTCAGAGCAACCGGGAGCTGGTGGTTGACTTTCTCTCCTACAAGCTTTCCCAGAAAGGATACAGCTGGAGTCAGTTTATCGATGCAGAAGAGAACAGGACTGAGGCCCCAGAAGGGACTGAATCGGAGATGGAGACCCCCAGTGCCATTAATGGCAACCCATCCTGGCACCTGGCGGACAGCCCCCCAGCGAATGGAGCCACTGGCCACAGCAGCAGTTTGGATGCCCGGGAGGTGATCCCCATGGCAGCAGTGAAGCAAGCACTGAAGGAGGCAGGCGATGAATTTGAACTGCGGTACCGGCGGGCATTCAGTGACCTGACATCCCAGCTCCACATCACCCTAGGGACAGCATATCAGAGCTTTGAACAGGTAGTGAATGAACTCTTCCGAGATGGGGTAAACTGGGGTCGCATTGTGGCCTTTTTCTCCTTCGGCGGGGCCCTCTGTGTGGAAAGCGTAGACAAGGAGATGCAGGTATTGGTGAGTCGGATCGCAACTTGGATGGCCACTTACCTGAATGACCACCTAGAGCCTTGGATCCAGGAGAACGGCGGCTGGGTAAGAACCAAGCCCCTTGTGTGTCCCTTTTCTTTGGCCTCTGGTCAGAGAGATCCCCAACAGCCCTTCCCTGTATCTGTTGTGTTGAGTGATTGTTGGAGGTGTTGATTCTTAAGGAGACCTGACTGGCCTCATTTCACCACAAGAGGTCAACTGTTTGGAAATATAGATGACCCAGTTCTTGAAGGACCAGGCATATTTAACTCTGGTCACCCTCATGACTCCACTCTTTCATACTTGTGTTCCAATTTCTCAGCAAAGAAAAACATAGCTGGTGTATTCATTAGGCCCAAAACCTGTGAGAGTGGGGAGTTAGGTCAGTGTTCCCTTCACCCTGACACGGTCATTCACCACATAAAGGGGTGATGAGTATCATGCCTGGAGAAGATGATAAGCATCATAACCCACAGGCCCCTCCATCCTTTCTCCCCCAGAGGTGTCAATCCTATCCAGAGCTTCTCTCCCCCCAAATCAGGTTCCCTTTATTTTGGGGTTTGCATGTATGGTATTTTCCTCTCAGACCAGACCAGGGCATGGCCAGGCAGGAGTTCCCCTGGCTTGGATGGGTAAGATTATCAGATTTTATGGCAGTGCAGGCTGTGCATGTTGTGTTTGCGCTGTGCACCCTAAGTTCATTTTCCCCAAAGTGTGCAACTTTCTGCATGGATGGCTTGTTTGTGGAGCTCTCGCTGTGTCATGCATTAAGCCTGGGGACTTTGCACCTCACTGCCTGGGGTCGGTTGGGGAGCTCCAGCTGCTCTGCCTGTTACTTTCCGGCCAGGGCCCTGGGGCCTCTTCACTGAGCACTGTTTGCTGGCAAAGCAGGAACCTGGTCTGTGGGGCTCTGAGGGACATTAAGATTTGGTAACAGACTTTGGACAAAGGTGTAAGTGCCAGCCCTGTCACTCAACTAGCTGTGTGACCTTGGACAGGCCAGTTTACCTTCTTGAGCCTTAGTTTCTTCCACTAAAAAAAATGTGGCAAGCTTTCCTTGCCTTACAGGGTATTGTAAATCTTGGAGATAATATGAGCACAGTGACTGACACTAGCAAGTTCCTTTTCCAGGGAGGGAAATTTCTCTCGCCCATCGTGGAGTCAGAATGAGATATTGGTGAGAGCTTCTGTACCAGCGGTCACTGTATGCAATTTGCTCTTCAGTGAACTCAGTTCTATTTCCTGGCTTATCTCCTTGCCTCAGGAAGGTGCAGGACTTATGAGAGGTACTCTGTTCCCTTAGAATATGCAGAAAATCGACAGACTGTGCAAAATAAGTCATCTATTGAAGGAGCTGAGGTGGAAGGGGCCATGTACCCTGCACTCAGGAATGTCAGGAATGCAATTGTCCACAGGCTGGGCCCAGGGTGTGGCAGGCACTTCACTTTACCACTGAGCAGGAGACCTCCTGAGTTTGCCCTGGAACCCCACCCTCTCTCTCATTTCCCATTTCCTTGCAACTTTATCAACTCTTCCTCTCCACCAGCTCTTGTAAAAGGCAAGGGAGTCAAGTCGGTGGAGGTCAGATGACAGAGGTGGGTTTGGGACAGGTAAAGGTGGTGGGCTTTCTTGAGCTAAGGCTGACCAGACTTGAAAGCCATTCTGTAAATGAACTCCCTGGGGGGATAAATGATTAAATAGTTCCTGTGGGTTGGTGCAGTGACCTCTCCTGTTCCCTCCTGCTTTGATTCTCTTTTGGGGCAAATAGTTGTTCAGCTGATTACAGGAGGGACAGGATTCCCGTGCTTCAGACATACTCTCTAAGAAGGCATCTCCAAATAGGTACTTGGGCTGCTTGCCCACTTTGCCTGACTGTTGTCTTTGGCTGGTGGTCGTAATACCAGGTGGGTTGTTGCCAGCTGTAAACAAAAGGCAGTCTGGAGGAGGGACCTGGTCTGCCAATGAGACTCTGCAGAGGGCTACCCTGACCAGAGAATTGCCAGCTGCCCAGGGTAGCCTGTGAAAGAGGTCTTAGACACAGCAGCTCTGGGCAAGTTCATTAGATCTCCACTGGACTGAAATTCCATCTTCCACCTCTTTGCTTAAGAATTATCAGAGCCCGTTGGACAACATACCACATGTCACTTCCTCTTGGTGAACAGAGGGAATGTGTGCAGAAGAGCCAGTTATGTCAGAACCATTTGTGGGCATGCATTCTCCCCCTGAGGCCAGGGGTTAAAGAACATTTGACTCAGGATCCTTTGAGTCAGGGTACTGGTACCTGCCCACTTCCCTCTCAAGTACCATCCTGTTGGAAGCTGCACAAACTGACCACTGCAGTGGCATCTCATAACCTTCCTGGAGGCTGCAGCTGGGAGATCCTTGAATATAGGAGTTATGGGCCATTCTACCCAGGGATATGCTCTAAATTTAGCATCCCTAAAGGAAAGAGGAAGGAAATTAGCCTTTATTGAGTACCTCTTAAGTAGTAGACATTGTGTTAGGTCTTTTACTTAGGCAGCCAGTATTTACTGAGCATCTACTATGAGGCAGGCAGTGTGTTAGGTACTGGCCATAAGCCAGATATGGTACCTTCCCTTATGGAAATTACATGTTGTTTCATATATTCCACATAATAACCTTCCAACATAGGTGAATTTATTCCCAGTTGACACATGAAGGTTCTAGTGGCTAAGTGACTGACCCTAGGTATCCTTTAGCCAGTGTCTGAATGAGAATTTACACTGACATTGGCCTAACTCTAAAGCTTAAACACTTTCCATTCATATTAGGTTGTCCAGGGAGTAATAAAGTGACCCAGGCAGACTGGAACAGGAAGCCAGAGATGCTTTTGGCCCAAGCAAAACATGCCTGTGAAGATGCTCACTCTGGGCTGTGATCCTGGCATTGTTCAGGTAGCTGTGGGAAGGATAGTGCCCTTGTCAGGAGTAGCAGGTTCCCAAAAGCATGTGGGTAACCTCAGATTCTGGCACTGGTAAAACTCCGACGTGGCAGGTGTCAAGTAGGTGTCAAAGTTTTGCCCAGAGTGGACTTCTTGTTAGTTTTTTCCTTGTTAAAACCCTCTCTGGCCCTGCTAATAGATGACAGTGGTATGTGCAGGGGGAGAAGGTGTCCTGCCCCAGGTATTTCTACTTAATCATGGATTGATGTTTGAAGGACTGGAATTCCAGACTCTTAGCCACACTGTTTCCTGCCTGGAATCACCTGATGAAATGCTAACCCTGTTCTGGTTTCTCTTGTCCATCTGTCTTTCCCACCTGTAAAGTGGAATAATGATAGCCAGCTGCCATAGCTTGACTCATAAATGATCTAGAACACAAGCCCTTCCCTTACCTTAATTGTAGGGTAGAAGTACTTCTTTTAATGAATGGGCTTCCTCCCTCAGGGAACTGACTTTGACCCCTGGAGTTATTCCTTAAGAATCAAAGCTAGTCCCTGAGATATTTATGTAGAATATTGTATAAGTGACCTTCCCTGAAGGGACAGAATTGTTTCTGGGGCTTTCCAATGGGAATATGGGCGAGGACCCAGGTGGGCCAGGCCACTTTGAGATAGCTGTCCCTGAAGAAACCTTTTAGCCTAATGGAAACATCATTGTTGAAAGAAGTGAACAGTGCATGTGGCAGGAAAACATAAAAACATAACTTCACTAGGCATGGTGTCTCATGCCTGTAATCCCAGCACTTTGGGAAGCCAAGGCAAGAGGATCGCTTGAGGCCAGGAGTTCGAGACCAGCCTGCATAACTTAACAAGACCCTGTCTCTTAAAAAAAAAAAACAAAAAAAAAAAAACCCCAAAATCCCGTAACTTGGCCTTTCTCAGGCTGTGTGGCTTGTGTAGATGTTTTCTTGCCTATTTTGGCTTCTTCAGCATGTATGCTTAGATGTATGCTTCAGGATATAAGCTTAGTGGAAGCACCTCAGCTCCCTTGGCAGATGCTGGCAGTTCTGTGGTTTTCTTGGGGAAATCCCATTAGAAACCCCAAATGTGGAAATTTCTAGTCATGTCATTCAGGGCCCAAAATGAGGTACAAGTGTCTCAGGGGCTTCCCCTTAGAACACCTACTTCTTCTGGGTGTACATTTTAGGTTGCTTTTGAAACTCTGATACCATCACAGGGTTTTCCAGACTTCCTAGGAATAATTTCCCCAGTAGCCCCATGGAACCCCTTCAGTATCTGGTTGAAAATTACCCAGGTATTTTTTCAGGGGGCCCTCAGTGAAACCTGGATGGTTTTCTTGACTTTCGTGTGGGCAGTCACACGAAAGTCAAGTTTGGGGTGCATAAAGCAGAAATTCTTAGCTGTTTCTTCCCTCAGCAGGTATCTGTCCTGAGGCCAGTGGGCTGAAGCATCCTCTGTGCCTGACCTTCCTGGCTTCTCCAGTGCCCTCAGCCTTCCACCATGAGGCTTGCTTTCAGCAGTTGTGGTTCCATGTGGGTTTAGTGTGGGTAGATAGAGGAGTAATTCCCAGTGCACTGCTCTTCTACAGAAACATAATCTCCTACCACCTTAATTAAGCAGGGCCCCTGTCCCCACCTTCAACTCCAACCTCATTCCCCAGAGTCTTCCCTAAGGACTCCCTCCCTTTTCTTTGAAGGAGTCACTCTGCTCCTGGATCCTCTCCTGTTCTGTCCCTCCAGCCATTAGTCTGTCTTTCTTATTCCCAGTCGGCAGACCCGAGTCAGACAATCCCACTGGGTCTTTTTGCTTAGCCTGGGGAAGAGAAGACCCGGGAGAATGTGATCACCAGCTTCAAATATCTAAAGAAAGAGGGACTGAGCCTTTTTTATTGGTATGGTACCTAGCAAAACTTAGATAAATAAAAATAAGTTCACAGTTGGTAGAGCTTAAATTAGTGCAAAGAAGACATTTCTAACAGATTCACTGTCTCCTGGTTTTAGGAGCTCCTGAGGGTGGAGTACACATCTTGTCCATGCTTGTTTCCTCAGCACTGAGCAGATAGATGTCTTGAGCATAGCAGATACCTAATGAGAAATACCCACTAAATTTCTGAGGAAACCTGACCCTTATCCCAGAATAACAATATCGGAAGTGGCCCTTTACCTAATCATTCATTCATTGATTCAGACAATATTTATTGAGCTCCTACTGTGTGCCAGGCTGTTCTAGACACTGGGAGTACAACAGTAAACAAACTAAGTTTCTGTCCTCAGGGAGCTCACATTCTGTTGGGGAAGGACAGACAGTAAATATATAATTACACATATATATCAGGTGATGGTGTGTGCAATGAAGAAAATAAAACAGGCTGGGGTGTAGGGCATGCCTACCAAGGGAGGGTGGGGCTGCAGTTTTAAAAGAGTGATCAAAGAAGATATAGGAGAACAGAAAATGGCTTCCCGCTGCCCTTTTAGGTTCTTTGCCTGGGCTATGAATTAATTTGACATAAGACAAATTAACAGGACAAAAAAACTATTTTAATCCCACAAAATATGAGACTCGAGGAAGAGTCATATGATTGAAGCTTGTATAGCATCCTAATTTACAGAAAGGAATAGGGGGCCGGGCACGGTGGTTCACACCTGTAATCCTAGCATTCTGGGAGGCCAAAGCTGGTGGATCATTTGAGCTCAGGAGTTCGAGACCAGCCTGAGCAAGAGTGAGACCTACTAAAAAATAGAAAGAAATTAGCCAGACAACTAAAAATATACAGAAAAAAATTAGCCAGGCATGGTGGCGCATGCCTGTAGTCCCAGCTACTCGGGAGGCTGAGGCAGGAGGATCACCTGAGCCCAGGAGTTTGAGGTTGCTGTGAGCTAGGCTGACACCACGGCACTCTAGCCCAGGCAACAGAGTGAGACTCTGTCTCTAAAAAAAAAAAAAAAAGGGAATAGTGGCTTGGGGCTTCTAGGGGATAGTGCCTATACAAGTTATGGGCAGGTGAGTATTGTTACGCAGATAAAAAATCTCTCAGGTATTAAAATTTGACTGGAGCAGCCACCTTCCTGATACAGATACTTTTACTAATCTAGATTTCCTTATAGGTGTGAATTTCTTTTACAAAGGGACAGATTTTTGGAGCTATTCCTATGTCTGCAGTTTCTCAGAATAACCAGCTCAAAATATGCCAAAGAAGTATATTTTGGGGGTGGTATATTCTGGTCTCCTACAGTCATTTTTGGGGGTGGTATGTCCTGAGCCCCAGCAAAGGTATTACCTAGGACTAATTTTTTTGTATTTGAGCCAAGACCTGAAGGAGCTGAGGTGGTGGACGATGTAGGTACCTAAGAAAAGAGTGTTTCAAGCAGAGAGAATGGACTCAGGAGAGAGTGTGTTTGGTATTTTCAGGGGTGAGCAAGAAGGTCAATGTGGTTGGAGAAGAAACGGCAAAGGGGAGATGAGTGGAGAGAATGAGTGGTAAGAGATGAGGGGAGAGAATATTGTGGAAGAACAGGGAAAGGAGCTGGGGGCCAGATGATATAGGGCATTACAGGCCACGGTGAGGACTTTGGTGAAATGAGAGGAGAGAGGCCAAGAGAATGTTTGGAGCAGAGGTGGTGTGGTCTGAATTCTACAAGGTGGCAGCAGGGAGCCCAGTGAAGAGGCTGGTGCAACTGCCAGGTGAAAAAGAATAGTGGCTTAGACCTGGAGGTGAAGGTAGTGAGAGGGGACTAAGGCATAAGACCAGGCTTGCATATGGTATATTGATGGGTCAAGCCATCCTGGAAGTGATGTTTTTCAACCACTTGGAGGTCCTAAAATCAGAGCTAAGTAAACTAGATGTTCTTTAGGAGTAGCTCTCTCCAAATGTGGTATCCTGATGAATGGTCCTCCTCCATTCTAGGAATATGTCTGTCTGAATAACTGCGACTTGTTTGGGTTCATGTCCCAGCTCACCCATGTTTAGTTGTGTGATGTTGGGCAAGCTCTTTTCACTTCTCTGAACCTTGGGGCAAATAATAATATCTGCTTCACAGGATGGTGGTGAAGACCAATGATGTATGCCTGAGGTGCATAGAGCCTGACACCATTTGGTAATATATTTCTTGTTTACTACATATCAGAGACCCATTCACAGAATCTTGAGTGTATGCTCTCCTTTTTCTGGACTCCATAGTGACCCACCAGCACATCCTCTGGGCAGGCCCTAGGGCAGCGTTCGCGTGGTGGTGGGAACTCCATAGTGTTCATGTACCCTGGTGGTACAAGCATTCATCTTGGCGATAGGACCCCAGTTCTACTTTCAGTCTGCTCCTAGCTCACTGTTTCACCTTGGCCAAGCCACTTCACCTCTAGGCCCAGTTTCCCCCACTGCAAGATGGAGGGTTTGAAGTAGACAGTCTATGAATCCTGGTTTTCTTTCACTGACCTCATGCCTTTTGGCAGATTCCACCATTATGGCACACTTCACATTAGTTATGTTTTAGATGGCTCTTTCCTGTTGGCAGATGTAGCACCTTAACTAACCCCAGCGTCACCGTAGGGTAGTTTATCACTGACCCCACAATAATAATACTCCACATTTATGTAGCATATTATAGCTTCCAAAGCACTTTTATATGTGCTTTGCCTTTTTGATCCTTGGAGACGAGCAGGAAAGATGCCTTCTCCATTTCACAGGAGGGAAATCAGGTGAAAAAGGTGAAGTGACTTGCCCAAGGTTACATCAGGAGTAAGAGGCAGGGTTTGGACCTTCAAATCTGAACTTGACTTCTAGCTTGCTGTGTGACATTGGGCAAGTCTTTTAACTTGTAAATGGCTGTACTAATAGCACCTTGTTCTGAAGATTCAGTGAGTGAATTCATGCCCTAAGGCTCTCAGAATCATGGCTGTTCCTATCTGCAGCAGCACTGTTACCATCCCAGGGCTCCTTCAGTCACATCATCTGGCCTCCCTTTTATTACATATTGATTGTTGTAAATTGTGTGTTTGTATAAAGAAACCGCCTGGGACCTTCTGCTACTTGGTTTCATCCCTGATGAGACTCTCAGGCCAAGCTGGAGCCTCACTGCAAGCTCCGAGTCACAGGGCTTTTTGGGCAGTCTCCAGTGCTCCCCTCGGAACTAGAGATTTTTCTCCTGCTCTTCAGGAAATGCCATTGCTATGACTTCCACAGACTGCTTCCTGTCCCAGCCCTGCAGCCTGCCGGCAAGAGTCCCAACCCTGCTGGCAAGAGTGTGGAAACTGGAAAGTAATGTCCCTAGAGGCGTCCCCCCTCCCCAAACTACTTTTTTTGGACATGTCCCTCCCTTTCCTTTCGTCAATTACTTTCTTTGCTCCCTCTCCCTTCCCCCTTCACCTAGCTTCTCTCTCCAGCCTGTGGTCCCTTTAAGATTTTGAAAATTTCCAGTCCAAGTTCGAAGGCCTGAGGAAAAGAAAAAAAGAAAAGAAAGATTTAGAAAATGCCTTTCTGCTTAGTTCTGCCAGGCCATTTCTCCCTACCCCATGCTAGGCTATGGGGAGTCAGTCAGTACTCCTGGGTTCTCTCCTTGGCTTCATCACTTAGGAGCAGTTTCTGTCATGGACTTGCCCTAGAGGGGCATTAAACCTACCACTTGCAGCACCCTGTTCCATCCATTAACCCTGAGTACCCCCAGGGGATCCCTACCCCAACTCTGCTTAGGATGGGATTCCTAAGGGAGATCTCAGAGATTTGGCTCATATAAATTCTGCCTCTTGGAGATTGATGATACAGGGTGGAGTGAAACTGAGCCTGCCACCCTTCCCCCCATCACCTTTCAGGAGGAAGCCAAAAGGTTGAAAACCTTGTTGGACAGTCATCTGAGGAATGGGAGCTGGCTTGGGAGGGGATTGGAACGCACTCAACTATGCCTCAGATCCTTTGTTCCGCTCTTGAAAGGGAAACATTCCTCTCCCTCCTCCCTGGCCACACACACACATACACACGTGCCTTTGTTCCCCCAGTGGAGTCAGGCAGGGCCAGGAACACAGTGTCCCTTCCAAAGAGCCTGACTCTACTCCCTAGAGGCTGGCCCCCTGGTCAGTGGGCCTGGGATTTTTGCTCAGGAGCCTTGTGTCCTTTCCGTGGAAGAGTCTCTTGGAGGCTGAAAACTTGTCTACAAACAGCTGCCCAGGGACTTGTCTGAAATTCATGGGATGCCCATGTCCCAGGATTAAACAATCCCTCCCTTTTATTCCACTTGGTGATTAATATTATTGTTAACATTACTATTAATAGCACCCAACATGTATTGAGTGCTTCCTCTATGCCAGGCATTGTTCAAAGTGCTTTACATGTATTAATTGATTCCATTCTCAGAACAACACTCTAAAGTAGGTACTATTATTATCCCCATTTGATAAATGAAGAACAGAGAAGTTAAGTAACTTACTGCAAGGTAGCACAATTAGTAAGTGGCAAAGCCTGGGAGGATAGCTTCCAAGCCCCCACTTTTAAACACTGCACTGTGTTCCCTCCTCCAGTTCACCATTGTCTGGATGGTTTTTGGCATTTATTCATGCTTACTATATGGCAGGCCTTTAGTGACATCATCTCTGTGTTGCTATCCCAGCAACCTTATCATTATAGGACACGGAGATTTGGGAGGGCTCACAGCTAGCAGAAGGCAAGAGTCAGGATTTGAAACCAGGTCAGTCTTACTCTAAAGCTGTGCTCTTTATCTCTATTCCTTAAAAATCCTACAAGATAGGTGGCAGTATCTATGTTTTATGGTTGAGAAAAATGAGGCTCAGAGAAAACTGATATGCCTGTAGCCTCACAGGCTAGTACCAAGAAGAGCTGGGATTCAAACCTAAGGGTGTGTGGCTTCAAAACACTCTACTGCCTTAGTAGTCTGTAGCATAATAATAATTTCTTTTACGTGCATGATAGTGCTTTATAATTTACCAAACTCCTTTATAAAGGTTATTTCCCAGTGAAATAGGTGAGGTACGTTCAGCCCCATTTCCAGGGAGGAAATTAAGGCAAGGGAACTTAACCCGTAGTAAATGGCAGCATCAGACTTAGAATCCATGTTTTGACTTTTAACACAGTGTTATCAATGCTGCCTGCCTCCCCTAAGCCTGGATTTATGGATCGGAGCTCTCCTCAGAGTTTTGTTTCTTTTGTTAAATCAGAAAATACCACTGAATGCCTTATACGTGCTAAGTGCTGGGGATTCTGTGGATGTTGTGGTGAGCGGGACTGAGTCCCATCCCTCAGTGGTCTGTTTCCATGCTCCATACCTTGGGCCTTGTTGGTGTCCCTCTGCCACCTGAATCATTCAAGGTACATCACCCATCTGTCCCCTCAGCTCCCAGACTCGCCAGGCAAGGTTCATTTTAGTGTGTTTTAATCACCTTCAACACACACACAGACAAAACTCTGAACTCACATTTGAAACAGCTCGACTCCTTGCTGGTGGCATGGCACTAGGCAAATCAGCTTCAAATTCTCATCCACAAACCTGAGAGAATAATGCCAACCTACCAGAGTAAGTGAGGCATGAATGAGAAAGTGAAATGCAAAAGTATTTTTTAGTAATAGTAACAGGTACTGTGAGTATGTTGAGTACTTGCTTGCTCTATGCTAGGTGCTGTGTTTAGGCCCTTGATATAATCATGTTACTTGGTCCTTCCAACTGCTCTGGTGTGAAGATGGAGAACCCAGGGGTCAGAGAGGCTCGATAATACATCCACGGTAACACATCTTATAAGAAACAGAGCTCAGTCTTCAACTCACATGTGTCTGGTGTGAAAGCCTATCCTCAAGCCACTGTGTTATTGCTTCTTTTGCAGGCCCAGACTGCCTTATTTTACCCTGACTACCTGGCACAGGGCCTGGGGTTGTGCAAGGGCTCAGCCAGGGTCTGCTCAATGAACATGAAGGGTCTTTATTATGAGGTACAAGTTAGACTACCAAAAAATGTGTCTGCCCCTAAGAAAGCAAACTGATCTGAAGCAGTAAGAATAGACTGGAATGAAACCCTTGGTGAATGGCTTGAGGCAAACGGTGCCAGATCTGTGGTGTAGACTCCAAAAGCAGAAGAGGTTAGACCCACTGGCTGCATCCCACATGTGCCCCATGCCTCTGCCAAATAGACCCACTTCCACCATCAGCTTCCCAACTGATTACGCAGCCCAGAGGCTTCCACCATCAGCCTGCATTATCAGCTTTCCCCTTTTCCCTGGCCAACTGCATTGCATCCAGACTCTTCTACACCAACAGTGGAAAGGGTCAGAAAGAGGAGAGGTCACTGGGGGTTGGAATAATCATAGCTTTCTCAGCAATGTGGCTTTGTGTAATTCACACAAAGGCTTCAGTTTCCTTGTCTGTGAAATAAAGATAATGATAACTTCTTTATGAAGATAATAGTAATCTTTTCCTCATGGGCTTGCTGTTTTTCCTCTGTCTGGATCACTCATCCTGTAGATCTGATTAGGGTTCTCTTATGATTTAGGTCTCAAATCAAATATCACCTCCTCAGAGGGTAAACCCATATTTACATGTTTACCATCTGTCTTCTCCAGTAAAACATAAGCTCCCAAAGCTCCCAGAATGTGGGGACTGTGTCTCGGTTTTTTCTTTCATCTCTAGCATCTAGCGGAGTGCTTGGCACATACGAGACACTCAGCAAATATTCGATGAATGAATAACTGTGTAGACCACCTGGCACAGTAACTGACATACAGTATGCTCAGTCAGTGTTAGGTATCATTACGCATTAGAAGGATGTAGACCATGAAGCCTTTATTTAAAAAAATGTGGCAAGCGTAGGCCATATGAGTAAGAACCACCCAGACAGATCTGGAAGGTGGAATATGAGTATGAAGCATTTGGGAGATGGTAAGGAGGCAGGAGCTGGAGCCAAAGAGGGTCTGCGTTGGCAATAAAGGTGGTCAGGGAAAAGAGAGCAGGTGAGTGATGACACAGGCTTCTGGGCAGACGGATGAGGATGGCTAATGGTAGAGATGTGCACGATGGGGAGAGACCCAGAGCACCTGTGGGATGCAGTCAAGTCTCCAGTAACCCCTGGGAAAAAGAATCCCAACCCAGGGCTCAGCAGACAGAACTACAGGGAGAGAAAAGCCAGAGGCACCTGCAACCTACACATCAGGTAAGCTGCCCTGGTTGTTATTTTGGGGCTCAGGACCAGGTGCAGATTCAAAGGATTGATTGAAGCCTTTTGGCAACTCTGCCCTCAGTAGGGTAAACATCACCTGTCTCCTACCACCTGCAGTGACAATGCCAGGAAGGTACCCTGGGCAGGTCCAAAGTGGCCCAGCTTTCTTGCTGCCCTGGTGGAGCGAGAAATACTCTCCAGGAGAGGCCACTCCGTCCCTGCCCCACAGCTCCCTCTCTGAAGGGCTCAGGTGGCAATAAGGTACCTTTTGCCCAAAAGGCCCCAGTAGTTCTGGGCCAAGGAAGGCAGGGGTGGGGCATTGGGAGCCGTTGACAGCTGGGCTCAGCTTGGGGGAGGGATCATTTGGAGCAGGTGCAGATTTCGAGGAGGGTGGAGCATGAAGAGAAGTAGGGATCTTGGTAGGCTGCAAAATTTCCCTCCCATCCCCCATCCCCAGCTGGCTTCTCTAGGAACCTGATGACCTAGTTACAATGCTTAGAAATTGTCAGCTTAGCTTGCAGTTCAGGGCTGTGTCAGCCTTTCCTCTCTCTGAGGCTTCTTGGGTCCAAAAGGTGCCTTGGTATTTCCCCAAGGGGGTTCCATGCTAAGGATGTGCACCGTATCACATGTGCAGGCTTCTTACCCAAGGGAGGAAGGAGCCAATAAGGTTTCTTCCTTCTTCCCTGGGTGTGCCCCCACCAGCCCCTGGGAGAAGTGACTCCCCTGCCCTCTTCTGTTTCTCTTTAGTGGGTTGGTGGGTGGCAAATGGAAGTCATAGACTTCTTCAAGAGGGAGTTGCCCTAGGGATAGCTTGAGCATACCTAAAATTATTCTGTCCTTACCTCCATCTTAGTGTGATGTTAAAACCTGATGGAAAGGGGTGAGGAAGAATATGCTGGGAGCTCAGGAGGCTCCAATCTTCCCAGGCAGTAGCTGCTTCTCTGGTAGTCCTGGTGTCTGCCTTGCCAGTGCCTCCTTGGGAAATTTCATTACTGTTAAGAGTCAGGCCCAACATTTGACAAACAAATGTTGAATCCCACTTGCTCAGTAGTCATCCCTGGCAAATTATTTAATCTCTCCTGGTCTTGGTTTCCTTATCTATAAAATAGGAATAATAACATATAGGGCTTTTCTCAAAACACTCTTTTTTTTGCGACAGGGTCTTACACTGGGCTAGAGTGCATGTGCAGTGGTGTGATCATAGCTCACTGCAAACTTGAACTCCTGAGGCCTCCTGCCTCAGCCTCCCAAGTAGCTGGGACTACAGGTATGCACCACTGAGCCTGGCTAATTTTTCTATTTTTTGTAGAGACAGGGTCTCCCCATGTTGCTCAGGCTGGTCTCGAACTCCTGGCTTCAAGCAATCCTCTCTCCTTGGCCTCCCAAAGTGCTAGGATTACAGGCATGGCCTTTAAAACATTCTTGTAAGCATGTAAATAACTGCTGATAAGATACATGGAGCACTTAGCATGGAGCCTGGTATATGGTAATTATTCACAGCTACTATTATTAGGTTTTGTTTTTTTTTTTTTAAGTTCAAGAGCTCTATTGTACATCATGGTGACTAAAGTTACTAACAATATGTTGTATATTTGAAAATTGCTAAGAGAGATTTTAAGTGTTCTCACCACAAAAAAATAAGTATGTGAGGTAATCCATATGTTAAATAGCTTGATTTAGCCATTCCACAATGTATACAAATATCAAAACATCATGTAGTACACCATAAATATATACAATTTTTTTTTTTTTTTTTTTTGAGACAGAGTCTTGCTCTGTTGCCCGGGCTAGAGTGCCGTGGTGTCAGCCTAGCTCACAGCAACCTCAAACTCCTGGGCTGAAGCAATCCTCCTGCCTCAGCCTCCCAAGTAGCTGGGACTACAGGCATGCGCCACCATGCCCGGCTAATTTTTTCCATATATTTTTAGTTGTCCAATTACTTTCTTTCTATTTTTGGTAGAGATGGGGTCTTGCTCTTGCTCAGGCTGGTCTCAAACTCCTGAGCTCAAACGATCCGCCCTCCTCGGCCTCCCAGAGTGCTAGGATTACAGGCATGAGCATTGTATATATTTGGCCGGCCAAATACATGCAATTTTTATTTGTCAAAGAAAAATGAAGAAAACAAACCCAAAAGCAGCCATCCGCCCCCCCAAAAAAATAAAAAGCAAAGCATAATTATTATTTCTGTCCCCTGATCATTAACATCTCTCTCTTAGAGATTTAATTTTTTTTTAAATTTAGGATCTGACAAATTTATTTCTAATTTATGGTCATTTAAAAAACCCTGGTAAGTTTACTATGAGTTTATTTCTGTATTACTCACACTACTAAATAGTTGGGATTTAACTTAAAAATCGCCCCACTATCCTTTAAGTAGTTTGAATAATTCATAGTAATACATACATCCATCATACACACACAATTAAAAGTATTATAGTCATTTTTTTTAATTTCTGCATATTATGGGGGTACAAATGTTTAGGTTATATTGCCCTTCTTCCCCTCCCCCCCGATTATAGTCATTTTTAAAAGAAAAATAGATAAAACAGTGATTCCTCTCTTCACCCTAACACTGAGAAAATCTGTGAATTAATGATTAAGCTAAAACGAAAGCATGTAACTAAGCTTTAAGTCAAAAGACCAGGTTAATAATTGTGATTTTGGTCATTTGTCTTTTCTGAGCCGTAGGGTATTTTTTAATTCAAAACCTCTAACATATGAATAATACCTACCTCTCGAAATTTGTTGTGGGCTACTAACAGCTACTATTATTACTGTTATTGTCAGATGCACTCACAGGTGATCAGTGGCTGTGACTGTTATTGGAGCTACTCTCCAAGAATAAACTTCCAGGCTGACAGAATATGTGGATATCCTTTGGACCAAGAGCTCGGAGAGTCTTTCTTTTCTTTCTTTCTTTCTTTCAACTCACCACTGTACTCATAAAGAAGATTTTAAGATTCTCAAAGCTGGGGGCCTTGGCTCACAAACTTGTCCCCCACAAGTGCCCTAAGTCATACCTTGTGTACCTTAAAGGTGTGGCCAATGTTGTTGACTAAGCATTTGGCAATGGGGCATATTTTCTTTGATCTTTACCAAGGACCTCCAAGAAGCAGGGACCACCTTGTTTGTTAACTGAGTGGAATACTTAATGAGTTAAATATTTGAAGTGTGTAGAAGCATGCCTTAGCACATAGTAGGTGCTTGACATAGGTTTGAATGATTAAATAAGGCATTGTAGGAACTCTGGAGTTTTTCCAGGATGGCCCTACTCCTTGTTTGCTACGTGGCTTTAAGCCTCTTGCCCAAGCTCTGCCTGTTGCCTCATATGTTGAAGAAAGATAACACCCGCCTTGCCTGCCTTGTGGGCTAGCAGGGAGACGCAAGGAGACGATAAATGAAAAAGCACTTTGAGAACTATAAATGTTTGGCCTTGTTGCTGCTCCTTGACTAAATTTACAGTCATGGCTGTGTCATTCATTCATTCATTCACCCAACAGGCATTTTTTGAGTGAGAGCAATGACTTATCACTTACCCAGCTTCATGAATTTGGACAAGTTATTTTACTTCTCTAAGCCTGGGCATCTATAAAATGGAAATAATATTCATTTTGCAGGGTTACTGGGAGAAGAACTTAAAAAAGGTGCTCTGAGCTTATTGAGGATGGAAACTGTGTCTTATTCACTGTTACCAGCTACTATTGGGCCTACTACTTGATAGCTGTTTAGTGACCGAGTTAACAAACATCCCTAATGATGAATGGTGTATGTAAAGTGCCCCTGCACAGTGCCTAATACAGAGTAAAAGCTCATCAAATGCTGGGTCTTTCCCTTTCCTCTCACTGTGAGACTTGGTCATTTATTGATTGAGCCATTGGTTGCCTTCTGCAGTCAAATTACCAGGCAAGGCCAGACTCTGAGTATGTATGACTCAAATGAAATGTAGTTATGCGTATTAACTCCTAACCCCAGGATGTCCTCACCTGCCTAGGCTGGACTGCTGAGTGGGGACTCTGACCCAGCCAGGATTAGTGCTACTTAAACATAAAACCCAGTGTACAACAGCCCTCGCCCCACACTTACCTCTGATTCAGAACAAGAACAACCACCCACTCTCTTGTCTGCTACTCAGTGAGGAGAATTTCCCTTTGCTCACATTGCCCAAATTCAGATGGAACCCTAGGGGTTACCATGTCGGGGAAGTCCCAGGGAGTCACTCAGAAATGGCCTTTTGGGGCAGGGTCCAGGGAAGGAGCCCAAGTCTAAGGCTCAGGGTCTCCTGGGACTAGGTCAAGTAGCAGGTGTGAGTGTGAGGCCCAGGGCTGGTGGCTGAGTGATGAAACTGAGAGATGTATAGGGCCAGACAAAGAGCCCAGAGGAAACTGCCCGCCTGTCCATGCAGGTGTCTGGGCACCTGGGGGCAGTTTCTGGGTCTGATTTAGTGGTGGAAGTTCAGGTTCCATGTTAGTATCCCAAGCCTCAGTGAAGGAAACCTGTTGAACTCCCAAGCATAGCCTGCGGTTGACACCCAGCACCTTTGAACCGTTCTCAGACCCCTTTAGGGTGAAAGAGAGGCTCCTCCTATGGGCTCTATGGTACCTATGGCAGGAAAAGCTCCAGGAACAATAGCATAATAACCATAGCTCCCTTATGGGGCCCCTGCTGTGTGTTGGGCACTGTGCTGTTTAAGAGAAGGAGATCATTTTGTTATAGGAAGTATGGGTTCTGGAATTGGACAGAATGAGATTTGAATTTGGACTTTGTTTCATACCAGCTGTTTGATGTTGGGCACATTCCTTCCCATTTCTGAGCCTCAGTTCCACTGTCTGAAAAATGGAGATAATAAGAATACCTCATGCGGTTTCGTAAGGATGTATGTAGGAGCTTAGCACAGATGTTACAGTAATTTTTAATAGTAGTTAATATTTATTTAGCACTTACACTTTAATGTTTCATATGTGTTAATTCATTGAATTCTCAAAAGAGTACCATTGAGATAGGTTCTCTTATTATTCTTGTAGAGAGGTTAAGAAATTTGTTCAAAGTTGCACAGCTAGTAAGTAGTGAAGCCGTAATTTGACCCCAAGCAGTCTGGCTCCAAAGCCAACTAGCTTGTCCCATCTCTGGGTAAGGAGGAACCTAGTAAATGTTGCTGCTGTAACTATTGTATCCAGCATTGTAGCTGTCTGTGGTTTTTGGTCTATCCACTGAATTCTGAGCTCAGTGAAGACCAGAAACCCATCTTAATCACCTTCTATCCCCAGAGACCAACATAGCACTCATGGTACTCATTAATATTTGCTTAATGGCTGAGAATACTCCCTCTCTTCGTTAATCAATCAGTAGCTCTTTATCGACCATTTCCTGCAGGCTAGCTTTGAACTAAATCCTGGGAGGAATGCAAAGTACAACTGTGCCTCTGTAAACGGAAGATTGGGTATGTGGGTGGGGGTGTACATTCCAGAACATTGTGTCATTGGCAGAAACTTCCACACAGGAGGCAGAAACAATACAGGTGGCTTGGGGATGTTTTCCAAGTTGGGATTCCCACCCTTCCCTGAGGAGTCACTCCCTCCGTTTACAGAACAAGGTGCCGCAGATTCTCTATCCTGCCCAGGGCAGGAACCACTTCTATCTCCTCCATCCCTCTCTAATGCGGAGGATACATCTTTCTTGTTCAGGCAACCAGTTCATGGGAATGACAGGTAAAAAGAAGATAGGAATTGGGAAGGGACCTCAGAAAATCACTCCTTCCCCAACACTGCAGCCAGAGTGGCCTTTTAAAAACCAAGCTCATATCTTATCACATTCTTATTTACAACCCTTCAGTGGCCTTCCACTATACTTGGAATAAAACCCAGAGTTCTTACCAACCTCTGAGGCTTGTATGATCTAGTACTGCCTCTTCATCATTCCATCCTCCCTCACTCCACTCAAGCCACATGGGTTCCTTGCCGTTCCTGGATCCTGGTGTACTTGCCTCTGCCCAGTGGCCTTTGTAGTTGCTGTTCCTCTGCTTGGAATGTTCTGCTCCACGGGTTTCCTTTCTGGTTCCTATAGTTGGCTCAGCTTACAGGTCCCTTCCTCTGAGAGGCTTTCCTTGACCTTTTTTTTTGTTTTTGAGACAGAGTCTTGCTCTGTTGCTCGGGTTAGAGTGCCCTGGCATCAGCCTAGCTCACAGCAACCTCAAACTCCTGGGCTCAAGCAATCCTTCTGCCTCAGCCTCCCAAGTAGCTGGGACTGCAGGCATGCGACACCATGCCCGGCTAATTTTTATATATATATATTTTTGTTGTCCAGATCATTTCTTTCTATTTTTCAGTAGAGACGGGGTCTCGCTCTTTCTCAGG
>RJWJ010008077.1:0-47498 GCA_004363605.1 Indri indri | reverse complement strand
ATGCTAGGATTACAGGCGTGAGCCACCGCGCCCGGCCGGTTTTTGTTTCTTTTAAAACTCCATTCATTTGTCTGACATTATGTTGTAGTAATTCCTAAACCAATCCAATATTTAGGGCCTGGGTATTATAATGGGGTTTGTAGCTGGCTGATTGATGGAAAATGCTGCTTAATGATTTGTTTGCACAGTTGTTTGTTCAGAGGAACATGTATTTCTTATTCTCTGCTGTCAAGGAGAAGATAATCTGCAGGATTTGTGGCACTGGGAATCCTGCTCACCTGAGATACTGTGTTACCTGTGAAGGGGCTCTGCCTTCATCACATGAGGTAAGTTGACTGCATATGACAATCCTATATTTAGTGGCTGCTAAATGTTCAGTGTTAATGAAGAGTAGAGAAATATAATCTACAGTGGGAAGAGAGAGACCAAGAAAAGCTTCTCATGGTAAACTGAAAGCATCATATCTATATGTGGAGAGGACTTTATATATTCATCAATGCAAAATTATTTTCAAAGTCTTAACTTCAAAAGGATTCAAATAAAATGAAAATTTCTTGCAGTTTTGTTTAATGACTTTGCATGGGAGGCTGGCAGTAGCCTGTGGGAAAGTGAACCCATTCACATTTCATTTACAGGCAGATATGTCTTTGTTGACTATATATGCATCTGCTTTTTGAAATTTAAAACATTGTAGCCACTCATTTCTTAGGTTTCCTGTCAGCCTATTTTGAGTGTTGAAATGAAGGAATAGGAGTATATACAATTTAAATACAGTGAATGGGTTCCGTTCAGATAACCTATTTTATATTTATAAAATATTTCTGATGAAATTATTTTTTTTTTTATTTTATTTTTTATTTATTTTTTTGGAGACAGGATCTCACTCTTTCGCCCTGGCTAGAGTGCAGTGGTGTCATCACAGTTCACTGCAACCTCAAACTTGTGGACTCAAGCAAGCTGCCTGCCTCAGCCTTCTAAGTAGCTGAGACTATAGGCATGCACCAATATGGCTGGCTAATTTTTCTATTTTATGTAGAGACATGGTCTCGCTCTTGCTCAGGCTGATCTTGAACTCCTGGCCTCAAGTGGTCCTCCCTGCCTAGCCTCCCAGAGTGCCAGGATTATACGTGTGAGCCACTGCACTCGGCCTTGAAATTTAAAATTACTTCCAGGTGACTCTTGCCCTGGCGTAACAGTACTGAGAAGGTGGCATTTACTAGCCAACTTAGAAGAAAAAAACTTGTTTCTTCTGGGCTATTACATATGTATTTTTGACTGTTTGTGGGGTTTGTCGCATCTTAGAGAGAGTCCTCAGGAAACTGGACAACATGTGATGATTAGCATGGTCAACATCGTTAGTATCAAATGGAAGTGTATTAGTTTCCTTGGGCTGCCGAAACAAAGCACCACAAACTGGGTGCTAAAAACAGCAGAAATTTATGGTTGCACAGTTCTGGAGCCAGAAGTCTAAAATCAAGCTGTTGACAGGGCCATACTCCCTTCGAAGGTGCCAGGGAATGAACTGTTCTATGCCTCTACCCTAGTTCTGGTAGCCTCCAGCTTCCCTTGGCTTCTAGATGCATCACTCCAATCTCTGCCTTTGCTGTCACATGATGTTCTCCCTGTCTCTCTGTGTATGTCTGCCTCTATGTCCGGATTTCCCTTTCTTATAAAGATACCAACCAGTCACACAGGATTAGGGCCCACGCTAATGACCACGTTGTAACTTGGTTACCTCTGTAAGACCCTTTCCCCAAATAAGATGACTTTTGAGATACTGGGGGTTAGGACTTCAACATATCTTTTTCTGGGGAGACACAATTCAACCCTTGCAGGGGAGTTGGATAAGATATCTTTTAAGGATGTGTTTAATCTCGGACTATCTAAGAGTAGTTGATTTGAAGGAACTCTTTTTGTTCCCAGATTTATTGATATATATTTTATGTGCAATAAAATTCACTTATTTTAATTGTGCAGTTTGATGAATCTTGGTAATTATGTAGTCATTTTAATCACCACCACAATGAAGATAATATATCCATTTACCCTAAAAAGTTTTCTCAATCTTCTTTATAGATGAGCCCCTCCCCTGAATCACTAGACCCAGAAAATACTGATCTTTTTTGACACTGTGATTTTGCCTTTTATAGAAGTAGTTTTTTTGTGTTTTATTTCCTTCACTTAGCAGAATGTTTTTGAGGTGCATTCATGTTGTTGAATTTATTAATATTGTTTTTCATTTTGATTGTTGAGTATTATTCCTCAGTATGGATATTCTACTATTGATTGATTCATTCATGGGTACTTGTGCTGTTTCCATTTTCAGAATATTATGAATAATCCTGCATTCACCTACAAGTCTTTGTGTGGACATAATTTGTATTTCTTTTGGGTAAATATCTAGGAATAGGATTGCTAGATCTTATATAATTTCATGTTTAATTTTATGAGATACTACCATACTGTTCTCTAAGATGGCTGTACCATTTTGCATTCCTACCAGTAACATATGAAAGTCTCAGTTTTTCTATGTGGTCATCAGATACTTGGTATTATTCAGCATTTTAATCATGATATTTCCTTTTTACCATTTTAATGTCTGTAGGATCTGTAGTGACATCATCCCCTCTTTCATGCCTGATATTTGTATATGTGTGTTTTCTCTCTCTTTCTTTCTCATTTTCTCGCTCTCTGTCTGGTCAGAGACTTGTAAGTTTTGTTGGTCTTTTCAAAGAACCACCTTCTGTGTCATTGATTTTTCTCAATTTTTTGTATCCTATTTTTTGATTTTGCTGTTTATTATTTCCTTCTCTTTGCTTTGGGTTTAATTTGATCTTTTTCTAATTTCTTAAGGTGAGAACTCAGAACATTGATTTCAAATTTTTCATTTTTTCTAACACAAACTATAAATTTCTCTCTAAGAACTTCTTTAGCAGCATCTCACATATTTGTATATGTTATATTTTCATTATAATTCAGTTTAAAACATTTTCTCATTTCTCTCTGACTTCTTCTTTGGCCTATGACTTATTTATAAATTGGTTGTTTAATTCCCAACTATATGAGCTTTTCCTAGTAATTTACTGTTATTGATTTAAAATTTAAATCTATTATGGTCAGAGAGCCTACTCTGTCTGATTTCAGTTATTTTAAATTAATGAGATTTATTTTATGGCCCAGCATATGCTCTAATTTGGAAAGCATACCAGGTACACTTGAAATGAATGTGTGTTCTGTTATTGTCAAGTTTAGTATTCTGCAAATATCAATTAAGTCCAAATGGAATGTTACACGGATCTTATATATCTTTACTGATTTTTGTCTAGTTCTAGCAAATTCTGAGAAAGGGGTATTAAAACCTCCAACTGTAGGAGGTGAAAGACTTATATACCAAAAATTATAAAACATCGATGAAAGAAATTGAAGAAGACACAAATGCAATTATGTTTTACTTAGTAACAGGGATACATTCTGAGAAATACATTGCTAGGCAATTTCATTGTCATATGAACATCACAGAGTGTATAGTACTTTCATAAACCTAGGTGGTATATATAGCCTACTACGTACCTAGCCTACTACGTACAATAGGCTGTATGTTGTAGCCTATTGTTCCTAGGCTACAAACCTGTACAGAATTCAGGATTTACTGTTCTGAATACTGTAAGCAATTGTAATACAAATCACAAGGTGATATGAACTTTTCAGCTCCATTATAATCTTATGGGACCACTACTGTATAGGTGGTCCATCATTGACCAAAACATCATTATGTTGTGTATGAATGTAAATGGAAAGATATCCCATCCCATATTCATGGACTGGAAGAATTAATATTGTAAAAATGTTCATGCTGCCCAAAGGTATCTACAGATTCAGTGAAATCACTATCAAAATTTCTGACAGTTTTTGCAGAAATAGAAAAAAAAATCCTAAAATTTGTATGGAAGCATGAAAGACCCCAAATAACCAAAGCAATTTTGAGTGAAAAAAACAACAAAGCCAGAGGCATCATACTTCTGTTCTATTATAAAACTATACAGGTTAAGCATCCCTTATCTGAAATGCTTGTGGCCAAAAGTGTTTCAGATTTTTCTTTTTTGGATTTTGGAATATTTACACATACATAATGAGATATCTTGGAGTTGGGACCCAGATCTAAACACAGAATTCATTTATGTATCATATACACCTTATGCACATAGTCTGAGGTAATTTTATACAGTATTTTAAATAATTTTGTGCATCAAAGTCTTGACTGCATTTTGACTGTGACCCATCACTTTAGGTAAGGTTGGATTTTGGAGCATTTTGGACTTTGTATTTTCTGATTAGGGTTGATCAACCTGTACTAATCAGAACAGCATGGTACTGCCATAAAAACAGACACAATAGACCAATGGAGCAGAATAGAGAGCCCAGAAATAAATCTACATATTTAATGTGAATTGATTTTCAACAAAGGTGCCAAGAATATACAATGGAAAAAGGACAGTCTCTTCAATAAATGGTGCTGGATATCCACATGCAGAAGAATAAAATTAGACCCTTACCTCACACCATATACAGAAATCAACTCAAAATGAATTATAGACTTAAACATAAGACTTTAAACTGAAAAACTTTTAGAAGAAAACATAGAGGAAAAGCTCCATGACTTTGATCTGGGCAGTGATTTTTTGGATATGACCCCAAAGACACTGGCAACAAAACCAAAAATAGATAAATGGGATTAATATCAAACTAAAAACTTCTACATAGCAAAGGAAACAGTGGAGAGAATAAAGAGACAATCTACAGAATGAGAAAATATTTGCAACCGATACATCTAATAAGGGGTTAATATCCAAAATATATAAGGAACTGAAATAACTCAATAGTAAGAAAACAAATAACCTGATTTGAAAAAATGGAACAAGGACCTGAATAGACATTTCTCAAAAGAAGACATACTAGTGGGCAACAGGTATATGACAAAATGCTCAACATCACTAATTATCAGAGAAATGCAGTTAAAACCACAACTAGATATCACCTCACACTATTAGAATGGCTATTATCAAAAAGACAAATGATAGCAAGTGTTGGTGAGGATGTAGAGAAAAGGAAACCCTTGCACACTGTTGGTGGAAATGTAAATTAGTATAGCCATTATGGAAAACAGTATGGAGGTTCCTCAAAAAATTAAATATAGAGCTACCATATAGTGATGCAGCAATCCCACTCCTGGGTACACATTCAAAGGAAATGAAGTCAGTATGTCAAAGAGATATCTGTACTCCCATGTTCATTGCAGCATTATTCACAATAGCCAAAATCTAGAAACAACCCAAGTGTCCATCATTTAATGAATGGATAAAGAAAATATGGTATATATACATAATGGAATACTATTCGGCCTTTAAAAAGAAGGAAATCCTGTCATGTGCAACAGCATGGATGAATCTGGAGGGCACTGTGTTAATGTTAAATAAGCCATGCATAGAAAGACAAATCTCACATATTCTCACTTACACGTGGAGTGTAAAAACATTGAACTCATAGAAATCACGAGTAAAATGATGATTACCAGTGGCAGGGGGTTGGGGAGATTGGGGAAATGTTGGTGAAAAGAGACAGTTAGGAGGAATAAATTCAAGAGATCTATTGAACATCGTGGTGACTATAGTTAATAACAATATATTCAGTAACAATTATATTTGAAAATTGGTAGGAGAATACATTTTAAGTGTTCTCACCACAAAAATATGATAAGTATTTAAGGTAATGCATATGCTAAGTGGCTCGATGTGGCCATTTTACAATACATGTATCAAGGCATCTCATTGTGTACCATAAATATGTATTATTTTTTCTTGTCAATTTAAAAAATTTAAAAAAATGCTTTTAGGGGAAACCCTCCAACTATGATTCTAGAATTGCTTATTTCTACCTTTAATTTGTTCATTTTTGCATTATTTATTATGTTAGGTACATAGACATTTTTGATTGTTATGTTTTACTGATGAATTTAACTTTTACTGTTATAAGAGGTCCCTCTACGTCTCTGGTAATACATTTTTTCCTGAAACCTATTTTATCCTCTGTTGATATAACCACTCCAGCCTTCTTATTTTTATTGTTTACATAGAATATTTCTTTCTAAATATTTACTTCCAGCTTATATAGTTGGTGCTTGTCTGTGGCTTACATGTAGGTGTTTTTTTTTTTTTAAATCCATTTTGACAATCTCTCCCTTTTTAAGTGAACATTTAGTTTATCAAAGTTTAATGTAATTATTGATATGATTGGTTTTGAGCAACCATTTTTAAATTTGATTTCTACTTTTCTTATATGTTTTGTTCTATTCCTATTTTCCTGCTTTTTTGGGTTATTTCAATACCTTTTTGAATTCCATTTTAATTTCCCTATTAGCCTTTTAACGTATTTCTTGACATTATTAAGTAGTTTCCCTAGTGATTATAATATACATCTTTAACTTTTTGTAGTCCACTTAGTTATTATTGTACCAACTCAAGTAAAATATGCAAATCTTACAACCATGTAGGTTTATATCCCTCCCACCCATACTTTATGTTATAGTTATGTATTTATACATACATACAGATATATATATATAAAATAAGTCCTATGATAATGTTATAATTTCTGATTTAAATAATTATTTGGTTTAGGAAGAAATTTAGAGGAAAGACCAAAAAGATAAAAACTAGTTTTTTGCATTTACACATAATATTTACCATTTCTGATGTTCTTTACTCTTTTATGAGTATCTGAGTTTCTCTCTGATATCATATCCCTTCAAACAGAAGACCTCTCTTTATCACTTCTTATAATGCAGGTTTGCTGTCAGTGAATTCTCTTAGTTTTCTTTTATCTAAAAATGTCTTTATTTAACCTTTATTCTCAAAGACTATTTCTGATATATAGTTCTGGGTTGACAGTTATTTTGTTTCAGAACTTTAAAGGTGTTCCACAATCTTCTGGCCTCCATGGTCTCTACTTGTAAGTCAGATTTAAATCAGATTGACATTTCCGTGTATGCAATGTGTCATTTTTCTCTTGCTGCTTTTAAGATTTGCTCTTTTTTTGTTGGTTTTTAACAGTTTGGCTATCATGTGCCTCAGAGTGAACTTCTCTGCAGTTATTCTGATTGGTGTTCATTGAGAATCTTGTAACTGTAAATTTCTGTCTTTCATCAAATTTGGGAATTGTTTATCCATGATTTCTTTAGGTATTTTTCTGTCCCACTCACTTTCTACTCTCCTTCTGGGGTTCCATATACATATCCGTTGGATTGTTTGATATTAGCTAATAGGTCCCTGAGGTTCTGGTCATTTTTAAAATCTTTTTTTCTCTTGTCACGTTGTATGATTTCTTTTGATCTATCTTCAAGTTTGCTTCACTTACTCTTTCCTTTAGCAGCTCCTTTTAGTTATTAAGTCCACTTAGTAAACATTTTATTTCAAATATTATCTTTTTCTCCTTCAGAATTTTCATTTGTTTCTCTTTTTAATGTTTCTATTTCTTTGCTGAGATTTCCTATCTTTTTATTCTTTGTGGACAAAATATATGCTTCAAAATTCTGGTTAGCTAGTTCCAGTATCTGATTTATCTTAGAGCTGAACTCAGTTGATTTTCTTTTCTTTTGAGAGGGACTGGTTCTGGTTCCTTCCAGGCAGTGCATTCCGCAAATCAGACATATATATTATTACCTGCTAAAACAAAACAGACAAATAAACAACAACAGAAAACCCAGTTACTATTCATCAAAGAATAATAATAATCCCAAAGCATCACAGCCTAATATTCATAATGGTGGGATACAATCTAAAATTCCCCGGCATACTAAAGCCCAAGCAAAAAAGTTTTGGTGGGGGAGCAGCAAGTTTGGTCTCCATTCAGATGTTTTTCTTTAGTTGATCTGCATTGAATCTGTTTTGTATATATGTTGTTCAGGGATCAGATGTGAGTATACAGAATTTGAGAATCCCCTCTCTGTCTGTTTTCTTTCTGGGAGGTGCCTAGCTGTCTGGCAGCCAAATATTCCTCAGCTTCAGTTTTCTGGTTCTTCTGGCCAGAAATACTGCCTTTTGCCCACCCCTTCACATGTACTATGTGTGCTGTCCTTATCCCCAGGCTAAAAGCCATGGAGATGGGAACTAACTCTGCACAACTCTTCTCCTCCTGTGTATACTTGCTACAAGAATTTACCTGCTTTTGTTCGTTCTCCACTGCCTTCATGTATTAATGAGCAGATTTTTAGTTTTCTGTGTGGGAGTCATTTGGTATGGTCTTAATCCAGCATTACCAGAAGGAAAAATCTGTGTAGTTTTTTTTTTTTAATGGGTTCTGTTACATGATATGTATTTTTTTCAGAACTGAGATGAAAAATGTACTAATGCAGTGGTGAATTTGATCAGAAAACACATATTCCAAAGTCAAATCTGATGTGGTATTAGGGTAGTCTGTTGTTGATAGTTATTTGTCTGTCTGTCTGGTAATGCAGTTTTAGACTTTATATCACTCTCCCATCACAAAACGACATCTATAATTTTCCAAGGCACCAGAGAGAGAAATAGTGAGATTGGAAAAACATAAAAATGGAAAACAGTGGAACTTCTGGAATTCTTGGAATGATCTCGCTGATAGATTTAAGTAAATTTGCCAAGCAAAAGATTTATTTTCTCAGACATCCTTTCCTCAGGCATTCTCAACTTCTTATATATATAAATAGTAAAATAATTTAAATTGACTTTATGAATTGTTAGTGATGTAATTATTTCTAGGTCTCATTCCCAAAATTGAATTTGTTTTAATAATTGTGTTTCTATCTGAATGGTATATCACAGTTTAGATGTCACAATGAGAATATTTATCACTGAAGTGGCATAGCAGTAGCAACGCATGTTCAATCTGATAGCTTTATGTCTTTTTTTTGTTTAGCAGCATTAATATGATGGGGTAAGATAATTTTTCTTTCTTTAAAGCAATGTTATCTTAAAAATCTGTTTGAACAGTAGATGCATTTCAGTGAAAGTTCTGAAGGCGTTATATTTAAAAACACAGGTTGGCAAGTTTTGTGTCAATATTCTGTTTTAAGAGTGGGATAATTGAAATGTAAGGTCTGAAGAAAAAGTTTGCAAAGAATTTCTCCTTTGATTTACCCAAAGGAGTATCCCTCTAATTGCACAGAAATGAGGGTAAGTGTACACAACAAGGGGTCTCCTTTCTCAGGGACTCTGTGGATGTTGGAGGCATATGTGGCCTCTTTTGGATAGGTTTCTGTTTTGTTATAACAGGGCAGGCCCTGAAGCAAAACAGGATACAGCTGGGCAAATAAAGTTAACTAAAATGTCCATCTTTGAGGGAAAATTGCCCTTAGCAAACATTTTCCCTGATGTTCACATCCTTAGTATTACACATGGAATATATGGCAACACACGCATTCAATTATCAATTGAATCAGTTATTCATTGACTCAGTGACTATTTTAATGACTCCCATGTGCCAAAGAATGAAGTGTCCTAGTGGGAAAAAAATGTGAAATTATAGTTCTTTCCCTCAAAGAAATCAGCATCTAGTGGAAAGCAAGATGGTAAGTGAAGGAAGCTGGCTGGTGCGGTGTGGGCCTGTGCAGAGCATTCCTATACACTGAGTTCCTGTTGATCATGTGAAACTTTGTACAGCCTGTGAGGAAGCCATTGAATTGAATGGGCTATGTGGAGTCATGGAGAAGAGTCAGACTTTAGAGTCAGATGGCCTGGGTTCAAATCTTGGATCTTACCCTCTCTATGCCCCAGTTCCACCCTCTGTAAAATGGGGAAGACGATGGCACCCACCTCACAGGTGTGGGGCAGTGCTAGAACAGTAACTGTACACAGTAGGCGATCAGGTAGCAGTCACTGTGACTATCATTCCCACTTGGGAAATGAGAAAATCTCTTAGTAGGATTGCCTAGTAAGGAATACCTTACTAGGATTGCCTGTTTTAAGAGTATCCTACAGGCAATCCTGGTAAGATTTCTATATGGAAACCGGAAGCCCAAAGTATAGAAAATAAACCTTGATCATTATACGTTAAGTAGCTCAGCTCTCTTTCCTTCCTTTATTTATTAATATTGTTCTATTAAATCAACAGTAGGCTTGCTACCTTTGATATTAAAGATATTGCAGAATATCAAGAGGCATCTTTGAGGCATCAGTTTTGTTGACTTTCTGTGATCTGTGTAAAGGAATGTGTTCTTTGTATTAATTGGTGAAGCCCGTCATAGTTTTACTTCTTTTGGCAAAAAAAAAAAACAACTGTGTTTCCAGGGCTTGCATTGTTGGTGGGCTTTTTATCTTTTTTGGATTGGGAGGGAGATTGGCGAGTATAATATTAATGCTGCCTGTAAATGCCGTTTTGTTCACCAGTCAGCGTGCAGTGCGGATAGAGCCCCTTCTCCATCCACTCACAGAGGAGAGGCCATTTCCTGCTCCAGCTGTGGTCACCGGAATCTCCGGGAGGTGTCCACCTGCGACTGGTGTGGAGCCATGGTGGGTATTTTAAAACAGCTTCTTTGTGCTGAGCATCTCATCACTAGCCTAGAGAGAGCCAGGCTCTTGCATGGCTTGCAGAAATCACTTATGATTTTGGTATTGGCACCTGTTTACTTAAGAATCTGGAGAGAGAGGTAATTAATCCTCTTGCATTGAGAACCATCTCTCATTGCTGTTTTGATTTGCATTTCTTCGAGGTCAATCATTTTCATTCATTTATTGACTATGGGCATTTCTACCTTTTTAATAGGAAACTAAAAATTATTTATCTGTTTATCTGAGTATTGCATGTAAATGATAAAAATGGTTTAGAGTGAAGGATTACTCTCCCTTCTCAACTCATTTCCACAGTTCCCCTTTCCGGAAGCAATCGCTGATATCCAGTTCCTGAAGTGTTCTTTCAGCTATTCCATGCATTGATTGATTGATTGATTGATTGAGACAGGGTCTCACTCTGTTGCCCAGGCTAGGGTGCAGTGGCTCCATTCACTACAGCCTCAAATTCCTAGGCTCAAGGGATCTTCCTGCTTCAGCCTCCCAAGTAGCTGGGACTACAGGTGTGCGCCACCATGCCTGGCTAATTTTTTCTATTTTTTGTAGAGATGGGGGTCTTGCTATGTTGCCTAGGCTGGTCTCAAACTCCTGGCCTCAAGTGATCCTCCCACCTCAGCCTCCCAAAGTGCTAGGATTATAGGTGTGAGCCACCGCACCCAGTCTTGATGCATTTATGCATTAACTAGTGCTTATTATGATCACTGATCTAATTCTTTTTGTCTGGCAATGTATCTTGTTAGTAACCACCTCATTCTTTTCAGTGGCTTCATAATATTCCATTGTCTGTATGTACTGTGATATACTTAGGCCATCTCATATTGCTGGACACTTAGGTTGTTTCCAGTGATTTCTTCTAAAACCACAATTCTGCAGGGGATGGCCTGGAATATTCTTCTTTGTTTACTTGTCCATCTGTAGATAAATTGTAGAAGGTAGAATCACTGTGTCAGAGGGTATGGACATATGTTATTTTGATGGCTAGAGATTATATGATATGAGAATATATGGGAAAATTGTAATTCTAATGTTCATTAAAATATTTTCTATCCTCCAGCTTGGCTTTCCTTCTGGCTACTCTGTTTGCCCTAAATGTGGGGCCAGCAACCACCTGTCGGCTCGATTCTGTGGCTCCTGTGGTATTTATGTGAAGTCTTTGGCAAGGCTTAGCTTGGACAGCAGCCTGGCTCTAGTTGCTGGGGAACCTCGCCCATTTTCTGAGGTGAGACCTCCACTATAGTGAGAACTGGTGCCTTGGGAGAAGGATGTAACTCTGAATTTGTGTTCTCTACCGTATGAATCAACCTAAGAGAGCCAAAGCAGTTAGACCTTTCACATGGACCTTCAACTAGATGTATAAATATATTCAATCAATTTAGGTTTGAAACACTTTTTAAATGATTTCTTTAGAAATCAAAGCTCTAGATATGTATTCGTCTGTAGTAGATTGAGTTCTAATTGCATTTGCAAGGCAATGGACATAATGCCATCAGGGAGAAGTGGATTTAAAATACATGGGATAGAATATACTTCTCTTGAATTTCTTATGTAGCATTCCAAGAGCTATTCCCAGTGTTCTTTTATATTTTAGAAAACTTATGTCAGGTATATAAGATTGCTTTTGCCATTTATAACAGTTAATAAATCTTTACACAGTTATTTATTTTATTCATTATTTTATTTTCACACAGTTATTTTTCAGAAACACTTATGCTCTAACAACTGGCTTTGTATTAGATTTTTATGAATTTCTCTAAGCTGGCTAAAGACTTTCCAGGTTTCTTCTTATCTCTTCATTCTAAAAATTTGAAGATTGATAATTATTAGATAGAATGCACATGCACTCAGCATTTTGCATACAGTTTTAGGGAGTTCATGGCCTTCTTAACCCAAATTGAAAGACATAGATCCTGGGACTGCCACTAGCCCATATAATACCTTTGTGCAAATGAAACAAAGGTGTTCTTTTCTCAAAATACTTGACTGCCATCTGTTGGAAATTGCTTGTAATATACTAAATTTTTTGGACATTTACTTTCCTCTACCAGAAAAATTATCCTAATACATATGCAAGTATATGATGTCCACCATGTGAATGGTGCTACTTTAGATACAGTGATGTGCAGTGCACAACCCATACAACCTTACGTGGTAGTCCTCTCAGGTCCTCAGGTTCAGATGCAGGAGAGAGTATTAAAGACAATATTGGTGCCTAGTAATTGAGTGTGGATGAGTAGTGAAATCTGTATGTTCCATTGGATTGTAGAGCTGAAAGGATAGTTGTCTTCTAGGCCTTAGGCAGACCAGGAAACACCCCTTGATTTGCTGAATTTGAGACAACAAATGGCCAAGGGGATGGGGCTGGTTTCAGGGATCAGTCTGGGACCTGCTGAGAAAGACAACAGCAAGGATGGTGAGGCAAGGGCTGGAAAACTCCTTTTAGTTCAAAGTGTAGTTTTTTGGAGATATTTTTCATTCTGATTAGAATTGTTTTCTATGAGTAAAATGGAGGACTAATTAAATTATATTCTAATTTTTATGTTTTCTGGCTTGCTCATAGCCCCGATCTGCCTGGCATTCCCTGTATTTTCCTTTGCCCAAATCTTATTCGGGGACTAAGAAGGACATAGGCACGCAGACCATTGGCCTGTTCTACCCATCTGGCAAGCTACTAGCAAAGAAGGAACTGGAACTGGCTTCTTCTCAAAAGCAGAGGCAGGAGAAAATGAGTGAACACAGACCTTTCGTCACAGCTGTCAGCCCAGGAAGAGGTGAGGGGGAAGATGGGATTTCTTCTGGTTGGTTGGGAACTCTTTCTTTGAAAAAAACATTTCTCTTTTATTTCCTTTTAGATGTATTTTTATGTATGAGAAGTCAGTTCCTTTATTTTTCTTTTTTCAAGTAATTTTCTTTGTATGAAAATAGCTCTTCCTTAAACTTTAAGTACTCCTGATATTTTAGTTCATAGCCCTGTTGTCTGGTTCATCAGTCAAATGGCGCACATGGAGTCCTTCTGTTAGTCTGTGATGTTTTCTGCCATCTGTGATTATCTCTTTTTTTTTTATTGTGGTAAAATTCACATAACATAAAATTCACCATTTTGACTATTTTAAAGTGTACATTTTAGTAACAGTGTATTAGCAATATTATACAACCATCACCACTATTGATTTTGAGAACATTTTCATCACCCCAAAAGTAAACCCTGCACTCTTTAAGCAGTCGTCACTCCCCACATCCCTTCTCCCAAGTGCCTGGCAATCACCAATCTAATGGCTGTATTTATGGATTTGCTGACTTTGGACATTGCAGATAAATGAAGCCTATGATATATGGTCTTCTGTGACTGGCTTCTTTCACTTAGTATAATGTTTTCAAGGTTCATCTATGTTGTAGCATGTTTTAGTACTTCGTTCTTTTTTATGGATGAATAATATTTTACAGATACATGACATTTTGTTTATCCATTCATCAGTTGATGGACATTTGAGTTGTGTACACCCTTTGGCTATTACGAGTAATGCTGCTGTGAGCATTTGTTTTTCTGTGAACGTATCACTTGGGTTTATACACAGAAGTATAACTTCTGGGTCACATGGTAACACGTTTAACTTTCTGAGGAACTGGCAGGCTATTTTTCAATGTGGTTGCACTATTTTACCTTCTGACCAATAGTATATCAGGATTATGATTTTTCTACATCTTTGCCAACACTTGTTACTATATGACTTTTTTGTTATAGCCATACTAGTAGGTACAAAGTGGTATCTCATTATAGTTTTGATTAACATTTCCCTGATGACTAATGATGTTGAGCATCTTTTTATGTACTTATTGGCCATTTGTATATTTTATTTGGTGAAATGTATATTAGGATGCTTTGCCCATTTTTCAGTTTGGTTGGTTGTCTTTTTGTTGAGATGTAACAGTGCTTTGTATATTCTGGATGCTAGACTCTTATCAGACAGATGATTTGCAAATACTTTCTACCATTCTATAGGTTGTCTTTTAACTTTTTGAATAGTATCCTATGAAGCATAAAAATTTTAAATTTTAGACGGCTCAGAACTCTGCAAGTGGGAAGTAAAGTAAGCAAATGAACAAAGACTTCTAAGCTTCCACTCTATCATGGAAGGCACCCACTCTTCCCTGCTGTGATTCCGATTGCTGGAACATTGGAATGTTCTAGCAAAGGTATGGAGATCTGGATTAGATGACCTGGGTGTAGGGTCTGCTTTAGGAAGTGCTGCCAAGGCTCCTGAGTCACGCATTTATGAGGCAGCCTGAGCAGTCTAGAATCTTCTCTTTGGGGGCCTTCTTGGCCTCAGGCTGGACCAGAAGGCAGGGAGTCAGTGTTCCCAGTCAGAATGGGGCCTGTTAGATATGTTCAAGAGGGTGTTCCTGCATCTTCCTGACCAATGTCCTCTGGGCCATGCTGTTTAAATTATGTGGACGGCAAAGACACACTCCTGCCCTCACAGAACTTGCAACCACTCTGGTGACTCCTGTCCACACTCCCACACACATAATAAGGCCTCCTCAGAAGGCTCTGGGGAAACGAGGCAGGTGGGGCTGGTGGATGGCCCAGACTGTATGTAGTCTGGAGGTGATGGCCAAAGAGGTAGAACCGTGAGGCTGGGGGTGCTGTGGGAGACTGCACCTCGACTCTGGAATAGTCAGAATGGGACCTAGGGAGCCTCTAAGGATTCAGGCTTCTGCTCTCTAGGAGACAGGTAACAGCTAGACAGGATGTCAAGGCCCCATCCCAGTGGCCTACAGGTAGCAGAAGACTACATTTTCAGTGAGGGCAGCAGGGAGCCTCAGGAAATGGGGACAGTGTGGCAGGGGCTAGGGAAAGGCTGCAGGGCTCTATGTCCTCCCTGGCACACTGCAGCTGGGCCTCAGCATCTCAATGGGCACTGACTGAGCCCAGCCCAGACCTGCCTCTCACCCCTACCACCACCCAAGACCTGGCACTGTGGGCACTGCACATTGCCTTCAGGCTTCCAGTCCATCTCAAAGTCTGTGGAGCTTAAAACAAAGCAAGAAACTGCTGTGTGCTGCCATTCTGTGGAGCCATCTTTCTGTTCCTTCTTGCCATTATTAAAAGGCTAATCCTAAATCTTCTACTTCTCCCAGAATTATGGTGCCTCTTTTCCTGAGCCAAGAGGTGAAACCAATCAGCATCCTCAGAAGGGAAAATCTTATTCTGGCCATGTAAGCAAATAAGTCAGATAATTGAGAGTTTGTACCAGATCCCATATACATGGGCCTTTGTGTATATACTAACTCACTAAGTCTCACAGCAACAGTGTGAGGCAGACGCTATTATTGTTCTTTCTTACAGAGGAAGAAAATGAGGAGTCGGAGTTCTCAGTTAAAACAATGCCTATAAAATTCCCTTTTATAATATTGTTTTGAAAATTGAATGAGTAGGTGATAGGGATAGGTGGAGCACAGGGGATTTTTAGGCCAGTGAAATTATTCTGTATGATATTGTATTATACATTTGTCAAAACCCATAGAACTGCGTAACACAGAGAGTGAACCCTAATGTAAACCTTGGACTTTAGTTAATAATTTATCAATATTTGCTCATTAGCTGTAACAAATGTAGTGCACTAAAGCAAGATGGTAATCATAGGGAAAAAGTTGAGAGTTTGGTATATGGGAACTCTGCTTTCTGCTCAATTTTTCTGTGAACCTAAAACTACTCTAAAAAAGGTAGTCTATTTAAAAAGTTTTTTCTAATTTAAATTTTGATTAAGTTCACTTTATCTGTTTTTTCTTTTGTTGCTTATGTTTTTGGTGTCTTATCTAAGAAATCCATTACCAAAGACAGGTCACCAATATTTACCCCTATATTTTCTTCTAAGAGTTTTATAGTTTTAGCTTTCACATTTAGGTCTTTGATCCATTTTGAGTTAGTTTTTACATATAGGGTGAAGTAAGGGCCCAACTTCATTCTTTGGCACGTGGCTCTCCAGTTGTCCCAACACTGTTTGTCTAAGAGATGATTTTTCCTCCATTGATGGTCTTGGCACCCCTGTCAAAAATCAGTCGACCATAGATATATGGGTTTATTTCTGGACTCAGTTCTGTTGTGTTGATCTGTATGTCTATCTTTATGGCAGAACCACACTGTTGATTACTGTTGCCCTGTAGTAAGTTTTGAAATTGAGAAGTTTGAGTCCCCAAATTAGTTCTTTTTCAAGATTGTTTTAGCTATACTGGGTCCTTGAGTTTCTATGTGAATTTTGGGACGACCTTGCTAGTTGTTACAAAGAAGCCAACTGGGATTCCGATCAGGATTGGGTTGAACCTGTAGATCATTTTGGGGAGTATTGCCATCTTAACAATATTGAGTCTTTGATTCATGAACATGAGATGTCTCTTCATTCATTTAGATCTTTTTTTAAATTTTTATTTCTTTTTGTGGAAAAGAGGTGTTTCTTTTTTCCAAAAATTACACCAAAGTAAAGCAAAGCTCTAGTTGATGTGGGCATGTTGTGTAGGCATTAGCAGTACTGCCCTTACTACTCATTCATTGGACAGTAGTACTACCCCAAGAAAAGGATGGTTCATTTAGATCTTCTTTAACTTCCTTCAATTATGTTTTATAGATTTCAGAGTATAAATTTTGTACCTCTTTTAAAAGCTTTATACCTAAGTACTTTATTGTTTTTGATGTTATCGAAATAGAATTTTTTTAGGCACATTTTTGGATTGTTCATTGCAAGTGTATAGAAATACAATAGATTTTTGTATATTGATCTTGTTTGTATCCTACAAAGTTGCTGAAGCTTTTTATTATCTCTAATAAAATTAATTCCCTAAGATTTTCTACAAAAAACATCATGTCATCTGTAGGTGGGTACAGTTTTACATCTTGCTTTCCAATCTGAATGCTTTTTATTTCATTTTCTTACCTACTTGCCCTGTTTAGAAGCTCCGTACAGTGTTGAATAGAAATGGTCAGATCAGAAATCCTTGACATGCTCTTGATTTTAGGGCAAGGCATCCAGTTTTTAACTATTTAGTATGATGTTAGATGCCCTTTATCAGATCAAGGATTTCTCCTCCTATTCCTAATTTTGTAGTCTGTTTTTTTTTTTTTTGTTTATCATGAAAGGTGTTAGATTTTGACAAATGCTTCTGCAGCATCTATTTATATGATCATGTGGTCATTGTTTTTATTCCATTGATACGGTGTTTTATATTAATTGATTTTCAGATGTTAAACCAATGTTTCATTCCTAGGATAAATCCCACTTGTTTGGGGTGTGTAATTATTTTTTATAAGCTTTTATGTTCAGTTTGTGCTGTGGTTTGGTTCTTAGGTAGGTCATTATTGCTATATAGAAATGTTACTGATTTTGGTATATTGATTTTGTATCCTGAAACTTTACTGAATTCATTTATTAAATCTAAGTGTTTTTTGGTGCAGTCTTTAGAATGTTTTAGATATAAGATTATATCAGCAGCAAATGGATAATTTGACTTCTTTTTTTCCAATTTGTATGCCTTTTTTTTTTTTCTCTCTTGCCTGATTGCTCTGGCATGGACTTCCAGTACTATGTTGAATAAGAATGGTGAAAGTGAGCATCCTTGTCTTATTCCAGTTCTTAGGGGGAATGCTTTCAACTTTTCCCCATTAAATATGATGTTGGCTTGAGTCATATATGGCCTTTATTATTTTGAGGTGTTCCTTCTATGCCTAGTTTGTTCAGGATTTTTATCATGAAGGGACGCTGAATTTTATCTAATGCTTTTTCTGCATCTGCTGAGATGATCGTATGGTTTTTGTCCTTAATTCTGCTTATGTGATGTGTCACATTTATTGATTTGTGTATATGGAACCATCCTTGCATCCCTGATATAAAACCTACCTGATCATGGGTACTATGTTTTTGATGTCCTGTTGCATTTGATTTGCTAGTATTTTGTTGAGGATTTTTGTATCTATGTTCATCAGGGATATTGGGCTGTAGCTTTCTTTTTTTGTCGTGTTTTTTTCAGGTTTTGGTATCAGAGTGATACTGGCCTCATAGAATTCCCTCTCCTTGATTTTTTAGAACAGTTGCAGGAGGATTGGTATTAGTTCTTTGTATGTTTGGTAGAAATCTGCTGTGAATCCATCTGGTCCTGGGTTTTTTGTTGTTTTGAGGAGATTTTTTTATTGTTGATTCAGTCTCACTATTTGTTATTGGTGTGTTTAGGCATTCTGTTTCTTACTGGTTCAATCTTGGGATGTTATATGTTTCCAGTAATTTATCCATTTCCTCTAGGTTTTCTAGTTTGTGAATATATAGTTATTCATAGCAGTCTCTGATTATCTTTTGTATTTCTGTGGTATCAGTTGTATTGTCTCCTTTTCATTTCTGATTTTGTTTATTTGGATCTTCTGTCTTCTTTTCATGGTTAGTTTAACTAGTCATTTATCAATTTTGTTTATGTTTTTGAAGAACATAAACATAATTTTTCATTTTATTGATGCTTTGTATTTTTTTATTCTCTATTTCATGTAGTTATGCCCTGATTTTTGTTATTTCTTTTCTTCTGCTAACTTTTGGTTTGGTTTGTTCTTGTTTTTCTAGTTCCTTGAGGTATGATGTTGGGTTGTTAATTTGATCTTTCCACTTTTTGGATGTGGGCATTTACTACTATAAAATTCCATTTTAGCATTGCTTTTGCTGTGTCACACAAGTTTTGGTATGTTGTGTTTTCATTTTCATCATTTCAAAAAAGTTAATTTCTGCCTTAATTTCCTCATTGACCCAGTGATCATTCAGGAGCATGGTGTTTGATTTCCATGTATTTGTATAGTTTCTGAAGTTCTTCTTCATATCGATTTCTAGCACTATTCCACTGTGGTCTGAGAAGACCACATTCTTGATTCACAGAAGTATGAGCAATAAAGTGGTTGATGTTTTAAGCCACTAAGTTCTGGGGTGTTTGGTTTGGAAGCAATGGATGATAGAAACAGGTTTTCAGTTTCCTATAGCAGAAGGCAATCCCCTGGAACCCCCTCTTTCAGCCTGAGCTGGAAGGAAACAGACCTTACCTCTCAGTGGAGGACACATACTCTTACAATGATCCTTTCCAAAGGACCACTTCACAAAGCCCTTTCTCAGTACTCTTACAATGATCCTTTCCAAAGGACCCCCTCACAAAGCCCTTTGTCAGTGCTTCTTTGAGAATTGACATTTGATGTTGGAAATTTTCTATTGTATACCGATTGTATTGTACATTCTAAGTCAGAACTTCATTTTTTACATACTCTTACATTCATATTTATTTATTTACGTATTATCTGTATCCACTACAATGTAAGCTACACAAGAACAAGAACTTTGTTCATTCCTATATCCTAGGCCTAGAATAGTGCATGATGAATAGTAGGTGTTCAATAAATATTTATGGGATGAATGACTACTTTGTGCCAAACTCTGTGCTAGGCTCAGTATGATCTCTATTGTTATCTCAGTTACCCCTAGCAGACTCTCATGATGCCCTGTGTCAGATCTCAGCCTGCCTGATTTCTATGCAGCTGTGGTAGACAGTTCCATGCATCATTGCTAGCATGCCTCACCAGATGTGGCCCATCATCTCTCTTGGCTTTGCTGCCTTTGGCTTTCTCCCCAACAGCAGCTGTCTATCCATGGGCAGGTGCAACTCAGAAGTGCTGGAGAGTTAACACCACTGGGGCCACTCTCACACATGGGGAAAGGAGCCGGAGAATAAATCCCTCAGTTTCTCTGTCCTTCAGTGGACAACTCTGGGGCATGTTCTACATGGTTCCTCATGGGTCCCCAGCAGGATCACGCCCCAGCATCCCACAGGATTGGCCAGTTTTTAACACATTCCTTCTTCCCTCCCTTCCCTGTTTTGCGCTTTCTTCTTCATCACATGTGCAATCCAGGATCACCTTCCAAGGAAACCACCTGTCCCAAGTCTTTATCTCAGGCTTTGCTTACAGGGTAACCCAAACTAAGATACTTAGGTTCTCTTATTTAATGTCACAATAATGTGTGAGGTAGGAGGTATTAGTTTCACTTTGTTGATAAGAAAAGTAAGGCTTAGTGAGATTTAAGTGTCTGGCTCAAGATCACTAATCTAATAAATGGTAGATTTAGGTTTTAAATGCAGGCTTGTCTGAACTCAGATTTGTGTGCTCTTTCCACTAAACCATGCTGGGTGACCTTGGAAAAACCACCTACTTGCTTTTAGTGTCCTCATTGGTAAAATGATGAGGTGGGATCCAATGTGGGTTTGCAGACTCAAGTGGCCACAAGGCACAAGAAGGAAGTAAAGGCAGGCAGCTGGGCCCGCAGGGGCTATGTCTGGCTGGAAGGCCAGGCCCTGTCCACAGCGGCCAGCTGCTCCTCCACCCCAGGCTCAGAACCTGTGCGGGAAGGCAGGCCCACTGCTGCTGCATCTTCCACCTGCATGTGGAAGCAGGTGAAATCACCCCATGTGAAATCTCCCAAGTTTTTAATGGTGGCAACTAATTGAAATGTGTTTTAAACCCTCCACAGGCTGGAAAAGGGCCCAAGGCAACTTTTCGGAATGATGGAAATGTCTTATATATTGATTGGGATGTATACATTTGACAAAACTCAAAATGTACATTTAAAGTACCCCCACTTACAGTTATATATGTGGGGATAGAATCATAGAAAAAGAAAAGAGCCCACGTGTGGTGATCGAAATATATTCTTTTGAGATTGTGTAATATTCTATGATCGATCATGTGTAACAAGAAGCTGTGGGGGGATGGAACTTATTCCAGCGCATACCTGAGGTACAGTAAGGAAAAACCATCACAAAGTTTGCCAAAGGAAAATAACCTCCATGAGGACATATATTCCACCCTAGCATTTTTCTTTCTTAGCTTCAGAATTATCCAGATGGCTGGGTTTCTCTTCTTTTTTAGGATACTGGAGAAAACAGTTGGAGCACATCTCTGCTCACCTCCGGTCTTATGCTCAGAACAACCCTGAATTCCGGGCCTTAATTGCAGAACCAAGGATGGGTAAGGTGAGTGAGATGAAACTTCCATTCCAGAAGCATTCATGGGATCGGGCTGGAGGTACCCTCCATGGACTTTGCCCAAAATTACATCTGCTTGACTCCTTCACCTTTCCTGCTCTGCTTCCCACACTTGCTTACTCTTCTCTCATGTGAGCTCTGCCCTCATAAACCACTTGCACATGAGGGTTGTCTCAGGGTCTGCTTCTGGGGCACCTGACCTAAGACAGTAAGATTCTGAATATCTCATGCTTAGATGCCACATGCTGTGGGAAATCTGAGGGTCAGAGCTAAAAACTCAGAACAGTTTAGTCCAGCCAAATTGTGCACTTAAATCATACAGTGTTAAAATATAGCAAGAAAAGATAAATAAGAATTAAAAAATAAAATATAATAGCAATAGTAATCATAAGAGTGACTATTTAACAGTACATTGAGTTTCAGCATCATGTTCATCATTCTAGTCCTCATAACAAACCTATGAGGGAGGAGTATTACCTTTGTGGCAGTTTTATTGAAATATGGCCACAAATTCTTTGAAAGTCTTCCCTCAAACAGTAGAATCTGTGTCCCCTCACCTTGAATCTGGGTGGGCTTGTGACTGTTCAACTAATAAAGTATGGTGGAAGTGGTGCTATGGGACTTCTAAGGTGTGGCCCAGTAAGGTCACGTGGCATTCTCTTGCTTGGCTCACTCACCTCCAGCACTCCTTGGAGTCCAGCCACCATGCTGCGAGAAGTCCAAGCCATGTCCAACCACCTCTAGCCATTGAATCTCCCCAGCTGGGCCTCAGACATGTGGAACAAAGACAAGCTATCGCTGCTGTGCCCTTTCTGAATCCATGAACATAATAAAGTGGTGGTTGTTTAATGCCACTAAGTTTGGGGTGGTCTTTACACTGCAATAGATAATCAGAACAAGCCTTATTTGACACCCAGGAAAACTGAGGCTCCAAGAAGTTTGGTGACCTGCCCAAGGTTATACTTCTGGGTCTCAGGGGATTCAGAGCTTAAAGCAGGTCTGTCAGACCCCAAGCCCCATACGCTTTCTTTGGCACTACATCACCATTTGAAAGAGACATCTCTGTGAGAGCACCTTTCCTCTGTCACAAGACTAGAAGGAACCTTTTAAAATAGACTTTCTGCTCCTCTGCCACCAAATAGGCAAACATTGAAAGTGTCTCATTCTCAAGTATTGCTCGATTCTTTCCATAATCTATTTTGGTAGTTTATAAATTCTTTGACCTAATCTGGAGGTTTGCAAACTATGGCCTGTGGGACAAATCTGGCCTTGCTGCTCATTTTTATAAATAAAGTTTTATCCGATCACAGTTATACCCATTTATTTACTTGTAATCTGTGGCTGTTAGGTGCTGCAACAGCAAGGTTAAATTTGCATGATAGAGAATATACGGCCTTCAAGACCTAAAATATTTATTATCTGACCTTTCCTGAAAACATTTGCTACTCCCTGGTTGAATCTAATTCCTGTCACTACTTACAGAGAAAGCTGCTCAACTTCGATACTTGTCCCTTAATTGCCAAGGGCCTACCCCTACTCCCCACCAGAATACCTTTTCCAAAGTGACATCTAGTCATGTGGTTTGATTAAAGTGTGTCTCTTGAAGGAGGTATAAATTTGGGTCTTGCTTTCTTATCCAGTCTGGCAGTCTCTGCCCTTTGATAAGAGTATTTAGTTTATTTATAATTAGTGGAAATAAAGATATATCTGGATTTGGGTTGCCACTTTGTTCTTTGTTTTCTATTTATCTCATCTAGTTTTTGTTCCTCTATTTCTCTTTTCCTACCTCCTTTTGTGTTAATTAAATATTTTATTAAATTCAGAGTTTAACATCTCAGAATTTCTAGGCTATTGCTCAAGGCAATGAGTCCTACCCCCATAGTTATGAATTCTTTCTAAAACTCTCTTAAAAGCTTCTCTCTGCTACTGTCCATGAAGATGGTTATGAAGTTAGCATCAGGCTGAATTATAATCAAGTCTCAAACAAGGTAAGCAAGCCTTCAGAAGTTATTCATTTGAGAATTGAATGAAGTAGTAAATCGTGGCTTACAAGTTATACAAGTGCCTCTGTGTAATCCATAGGAAGGAAAAGTTTCAGATATTACAAAAGTTGACTATTGACTAGCAGTTTCATAGAATTAGATAAATAATTGATCTAAACCTCAGAGAAGCCAGCTTTCAGGCACATAAGGGTAGGTAAGAACAGGAATTGTCCTGTAGTTCTCAGGCTTTATTCATATTCACTGAAGTCTGATGACATGTCTGTGATACAACTGATTTGGAGAAAGACTAACAAAAATGTTTGTCAATATGCACTCTGACCTATTTCCTTTTATAAAATAAACCAAATTTTGTGGCCATGTTACTACCCCTGGTGACTGGGACATTGTCACAGAGCCTGTAATTGTATAACAAACATTAATTGATTTTAGTGAATTTAGTTTCACTGGACAAGAAGTCAGAATATACAAAAGAATGTTTAATGGCTTAAGAAGATGGGTAAGGAAGGCAGAGAAAAGGAGGGGAACTAATATTTATTAGGCTCTGGCTATATGCCTAGCAAGGTACTAATGGTGTTAGAATCAGGATAGAAACATGGGCCCTGCCTAACTCAAGGGGAGGCTGGGAGTATCAAACAGGTTAATGCACATGAAAGTGTCTGAAACCAGGGAAAACACTCAGTGCTGTGTTTTCATCTGTGTGGCTAGAGCACAGCATGGATCCGGAGGTACATCAGGAGAAGGGGAATGAGGGAAGTGGGTCAGGGCAGAGGAAGGAGCTGAATGAGCAGGTGATCAAAAGAAAAATCTAGCTGTAGCCTGATCCAGGGGGAGCTCTGGAGCATGAATCACACCACAAAGTTGTCCCCAGTTGAGGCCGGGAGGGCAGGGGGCATAACCTGTAGGTCAAGGCAGCGCCCAGCTACTGAGGGCAGTTGACTGGGGAGGAGGGTCCAGCAGTGAGCTGTCAGCACCTACACAGCAGCTGGATGAGTAACCTGGCTGGCTGGTGGGAACCGGGCAGGCTGACAACAGCATCTACAACATGATGTCAATCAAGTAGAAGTAGAGTAATTGTCCCCAGGTTTGAGGACTCTTTTTTCTTAGCCTGCATGTTCTAGTGTTCAGGAAGCAGCAGGTGGTTCCCTGTGGCAGGAGCAGACACCCATGTGAGGGTGGGGCAGGTTGTCCTCCTGTGGAATCGGGCCAGGTGCACACGGAACTCTGTGTCTGCTGTGTATCTCTCCTCATTTTCTAGACACCTGTTTTACCTCATTACTTGTACAACATCCCTTTGAGGGAGGTCATAATCCTTCCATGTTACAGGTGAGGAAACTGAGGCTCAGAGAAGTTAAGCAACTTGCTTTTCCCAAGGTCACAAAGCTAGTAAGTGGAAGACCCAGGATTGAAACTCTGCAGCCTGAGGCCTCCCCATCATGCCACCCTGATCCCAAGACACTGAAGGGGGTTAAGCAGGGGAATGACACAATTACTTCTAAACGGTGTATAGGTCACTGGGGCAGCCCTATGGCAGGGAGGCTGGCAGATACCTGTTGGGAGGCTGTTGAGATGGTCCCAGTGTGAGAAAAGGAGGCCATGGCAGTAGTGAGGGTGTCAAGAGGGTCCAGACTGAGCTGCTGATTAAGAGGCAGGTAAAGCTCCTGTGGGGTGAGGGAAGAGTCAGGAAGGATGTCCAGGTGTCGGGCTCGACCGTCTGGGTAGGTAGACCCGTCTTTAGTAAGGAGGAGCAGGTTAGCAGGGAGATCCTTCTTTTTGTTGTGACAAAGCAGCCTCATCATTTATGGTGCTTGAATTTTTTCACCGGCCAGAACCTTTACCTGAACAAGGCAGAGAATTTCAGTGACTACTTCCTGAGCAGTGCCATCGAGGATGGTCATGGGCTATATGGCAGAAGGTCCAGCTGGGGTGAGTTCTTCCCTTCCAGGTGATGTTAGAACAATTTACCAGGAACACATTGACTTATCAAGGATGGCAGAGAATTGCTAAAAATTTGCCAGCCCAATCATGCATGTTACTATTATGTTCCAGCCATTTTGTTTCTCTGGCTTCTCTGAAGTCAGGGGTGAGACTTTTGAAGTCCTATACAGGAGATTCATTTTGGGGGTGGTGCACTTTTGGGCCTAAAACCTGAAGTCCTTTCTAGTCCCTTCTGTCCCATCCATCCTGTGGTTCCTGGACAGGGGGATGGCTCCAGGAGTCCCTCCTGCTAGGTTTACTCAAATAGAAGTTTCTAAAAAAGCCATTTTGTTTTATCTGACTCTAGAGGGGCATGGCAGTAGAAGTGGCTCTTTATATGTGGGGAGTGGAGGAGGGACATCATCTCAGTCCTCAACTCTGTCATTTCAGCAAGTGACTACATCCAGTGTACCTCAGAAACCCCTGAAAAAATCATGAGGGCAAGGAGTTTCAAGACCAAAAACTTTCAAGAAAAGAAGGAGCAGTTTATAGTAAGTGTCCTCCTTGGTCCCTGTGGTTATCTTCATCGGCCTATCATTTTCATGTTTTATTTTGACTTTTTTTTTAAATGGAAGAATAATCTCCCATTTTCTGTTCCTTTTTTTAATAACAGCATATTTTTATTTTATGGAGGCAAAATTCTTTAAAATATCTCAAGATTATGAATTAGAATTATTTTAAAGTTCCCATCAGTTTCCTGAATCATCTGAAACATCGTCTGGTATCGGTTCTATCTGCCCGTATTGCTCTTTCTTGTTTTTTGTTTGCCTCAAATACACTGTCATCCTTGGTTGTTGGGTTATTCAATAAATGAAGGCCTAGTTGGATTAGCACAAGTGCCTGGCATGGCTGCCAAACATGAGTATGTGGGCCCGGAGTCCCTGTGTAAGTGGATAGGCATGTGATGGGACAGATGTCCCTGGAGGGAGTGTGGGCAGGGAGCAGGGGAGAGCCTTCAGCTTCCAGTGTTGCCAGTGTAGAAGGTCTTTCCTTTGGTGGTGATGGTATTGGTGGTGTGAAGTGCTTGCTTGTGTTTCAGTTTTGGATGGAGCGGTCTTTCCTTCCTTGCACACCATACTCTCTTCTGTGTGTTGTGGAGGTTTGGCCTCTGCCCTTCTTCCTTATTGGGCCCCAGTGCTCTCAGTAGAAGTCTTTGTTGGGCAAATTATTCACTTTCTGGAAAACAGTTATCAGGGTTTAAGCCAAGAGCACTAGCCTCTTGCCCTTCTTACTTGGGAGAGACGTGGAAGGCCACTAGCTGTCTCAGCTATTCACAGTGGAGCCCTTAGTAATCCACTCGTGCTTCTGCCTACACCCAACACCTAACCTCCTAATTGATTACTTGGAGCGTCTGCAGGGCTCCCCTGGAAAGAAAAACATACCTTTGCCGTCTCAGCTGGGTTTTCTTTGCTTTGATTTCCCTGTCTGTCAGATTTCATTTAATTTCAATCTTCTCGGACTTTCTCAGAATTACCCTTTTAGAGTTTCTCACAGCTTTTAGAGTTTGGTTTTTTTGTTTTGAAACAGGGTCTCACTCTGTTACCTAGGTTAGAGTGTAGTGACTCGATCATAGCTCGCTGCAACTTCGAACTCCTGGGCTCAAGTGAACCTTCCACTTCAGCATCCCAAGTAGCTGGGACTACCAGTGTGCACCACCACACCCAGCTAAGTCTTTTATTTTTTTGTAGAGATAAGGTCTTGCTTTGTTGCCCAGGCTGATCTCAAACTTCTGGCTTCAAGTGGTCTTCCCACCAGGGCCTCCCAAAGTGCTGAGATTACAGGTGTCAGCCACCACGCACAGCCAGAGTTTTGTTTTTCAAAAACATATGCCATGAATAATTCCAAAGGGAGCTTTGGAGAAAGGGGCAGTGGATGCCCTTGCTCCATCCCCCACCTTGCCTTTAGTTGGTCTTCTTTGGCTGCAGTACAGAGACATGATATGGAGCAAACCTCAAGACCTGGGCCCCAGTCTGGAGCTGGACATGGGCACAATGTCAGGTGCTTCCCTCCACCTTGATCTCCACCACCAGGTTCTGGAGGCATCCATCCTCAGTGGTGCATGCACCATTGCCCAGCTTGCACCCTGATTCCTCTGAAGGCAGGGACTCTGTTCTTTATCTTGTTTTCCCTACCACATGCTTTGCATATATGAAGCACCAATAAATTTGGGAAAAAGATTTTAAAATTGTTTTAACTTTTATTGCATATGATTTCCTATACTCTCCACCTTCTCCCAGTTTGAAATATTTTTAATGAGTATAAAAGAAGTATAGAGTTCCTTAAACTTAACAGTTCACAATTTTGGAGACTCTACCCACTTACTCTGTGTGTGACCTGAATCTCCCATTGCTATATGCCTTTATTTCTCATTTGCATTTAGGGGATAAGTATCAGAAGCTATAACATTTGTTTGCTTATTCAGTGATTATTTTTGAGCACACATATTAATATACCAGGCACTGTTTAAATAAAATATGAACAACAGACATAAAGGTCTCAGATCTCATGAAGCTTACATTCTAGTGCACTGTAATACATTTTTTCATAAGGAATAGAATTCAGTATGAACAAGTGCTCCCCAAGACCCCTCTTGGGGGGTTAGAGATTAGAGTACATTGTTCTAAGCTATGCACCAGCAAGGTGGGGGCAGTGAGGTAAGAGGCGGCACAGGCTGGACCAGGTATCTTCTTTTGAAAGGCTTAAGGGCCTTGACCAGTGTCCTCATCCTCATGGCTTCCCAGGGGGCCAGGGAGGGGTGGGTGTTATTTCCACTTTACAAACGGAAATGGTGGTCCCATGACCACCATGGTCATGCTGGGACGCAGAAGCAAGAACATCCTGAAAGTATGTCTCCTGCCTAGATGGCTTCCTTCACCCTTCCAGTATTTTAAATCCTTTATAAATCCTTTATATATAAAGAATTATTATATGAAGATGAATTTCATGGCATTTAAGAAATATAAAAAGATAAATTCTTCAGATTTCTGATGATAAATGAGAGCTTTTTTTTTCCCAAACAAGAGGTCAACTTTATTGGCTCACTCACTCGTTAGGTGAGCATACTTTCTGAGCTATCGTGCTTAGGCTGACCTTGAATGCTTTATAAAGCATGCAGAGTAAATTTTAGGATTCACCTGATTGCTCTTCCTAGAAACAGTCACAATAAAGCTAGTGTAGAGTTTCTGCAGTTTTGTGAGATTTTTCATTGCATCTCTGTCTTAGTATAAAACAATGTCTGTGTGGTGACCTTGCCCAAAGCAAGGTTTCGGGGACCAGCAGAATTGACATTAGATGTGGATGTTTGTGCTGTAGGCTCTTGAAGACCACACACACACACTCACACATGCACACACTCATGCTCACCTGTCCCCAGGACTCAGAATTCAACCTTGGAGAGGAAGTATTTGCCTTGAGCGTTGAGCCTGGGTCTTGATAGTAAAACTATTTTGAGACAGTGGGAATGACCACATTCTGTAATCCCACAGCCTGAAAACAGACTCCTGCTGAAGGAAGTCGGACCAACAGGGGAAGGAAGAGTCTCTGTGATTGAACAGCTGCTAGATGAAGTAAGTGTGACCAAAAGAACAAGTCGCTGAAGAGTTCAGCCTGGCATTCCACCTCTAGCTCTTTAGGATGGAAGTTTTGTTCAACACTATGGAAATTCTACTACCCTTTAATGAAAAACTGTTTGGGAATGGAGTAAACGGCTAGTGAAAAGCTTTATGTTAATTCTTACCTGTTAATTTTATAGCAAAGAAAGTAGGCAGACAAGCACACATGAACCCAAGGAACATGCATGAAGCAGAACAGAATCCATGGCCCATGACCCCATGCGACCTTCAGCCTGAGTTTCCTCAAGAAGCAAGGTCGTCAGGGTGCCTGCCTCCCCCGCTGTGAGGTGATTGGAAGCTCTGTCCATTCTAGGTTGGATCTTGAGGTTCCTGAGTCTCCTCTTCTTTGATCTAAGAGCAGTTTACTTCCATCAGCTCTTTAATACGATTCTTGTTACACTCCATAGGATGGCTGTTGGATGCTGTTGAGTGCAGGGTTTTGTGGCAAGTTTGTCCTTTTCCATATGCTGCAGGGAGCAGACCCCAACTGCTGTGATAAGGAAGATCGACCCGTGATAACTGTGGCTGTTGTGAATAAGCACCATGCAGCGATTCCAGTTCTCGTGCAGAGAGGAGCAGACATTGACCAGCAATGGGGACCGTAAGTGAGAGGCTTGGAAGGGGAGCTGAGGCAGGCCCTGCTGCAGAGTCAGCCCATACACACGGCCTGATTTGGTTTAAACCACTTACGAGCTGAGCCGCTTAAACGTGTTTCAGCCTTACTTAATAAGAGGCCTAACGACTTCTGTTTTCCAACACTGGGTACAACACAATTTAAAAAATGAACTATTAGGTTGCCTAACTTAGTAGCTTTTATAAATAATGATACATTTTGTTAACTCACAGATTTATAATGGCTGGGGCCAGCAAATCCTTAGCCCTTGGGGTGTTTAGCAGTGTTTTAATCATGATCAGCACTAAGGGAAGGGAGATCCCAGTGAATTCCCTGTAGAAATATACCCATGAAGTTAATGCAGCAAGGAAACATTACACAGTTGTCTCCAGATACCAATGCCACCAGGGAGGAGGCTGGTACATCTGACTTCACCACTTGATCTCCTGGTGCCTTGTTTTCCCACCTGTGAAACAGGACGGAGAGGTACCAAGTCATGCTACTTCCTGACCCTGTCTTGGTCCAGTCCTGCCCCAGGACCTTCTCTCCTAGCGTTAAGATTCTATGGTTCTCTTGCAAATTACTTTGAAAACCTGGGTGGAAAGTTCCTTGAGTATGGATCATTCATATTAACACTTATATCCTGCTGACCAAGTTGTTGAAGTAAGTCTTCTAGGGATATCACAGGTATCTTAACACCTGTGGCCTCCTGAATTCTTAGTAAGACAAGGTCAAGGCCCAGATCAGTGAAACATGCTGTGTATGTCAAGCCACTGCAGAGGCCAAAATTTCAATAGCTTTGCTTCTATTAGTCTCTGTTTCAGAATTTTCTCTAGTGTTGTTATTCAAAATATATCCTTGTTAATTTTTCTATTTGCATTTTTATAAGTTTCTATCCAACAGGAAAGTTATATCAATAGACATTATCCCTTTTTTAGTTTTATTTTATAGCAGAATGTTTGGTATGTTGGTGTAAAGATTTGATGGCTGGAATATACTTTCTCAAGTTTTCTTAAGGTTTACATTTATCATACTGTGTCAGCTTCTTCATTTATCCCACACTGTTGTACTTTCATCATTATTAATAAAAATGATGCTATGTTGTCTTGTGTTAAGGTATATTTTATATTTTTATAATCAGAAAAGCTTTTCATGTAGCATTTTTTTTTTTTTGGAGACAGAGTCTCACTCTGTTGCCCAGGGTAGAGTGCCATGGCATCAGCCTAGCTCACAGCGACCTCAAACTCCTGGGCTCAAGCAATCCTCCTGCCTCAGCCTCCCGAGTAGCTGGGACTACAGGGATGCGCCACCGTGCCTGGCTAATTTTTTCTATATATTTTTAGTTGTCCAGCTAATTTCTTTCTATTTTTTAGTAGAGACGGGGTCTCGCTCTTGCTCAGGCTGGTCTTGAACTCCTGACCTCGAGCGATCCTCCCACCTCGGCCTCCCAGAGTGCTGGGATTGCAGGGGTGAGCCACCACGCCCGGCCCTCATATAGCATTTAAGTATAATGTTTTATGATTGACATAAAAATCACTTGAGCATGTTATTGATATGAATTGATATGTTAAGTGTGATGAATCCTGGCTTTATGAAAAGTGCAGCTAAGAGGACGAAATTATTCTGAGCATGGAACAGATTATGGTTTATTTTGATGTTCCTCATTTTCCATGTTTGCTTCATCGCCATTCTACAGATTGACCTGTATCCACATGTGATCCCATTGCATGTCTGTAAAGTCTGACACTGGTTATACCCGTCTATCTGAATGGGGTATAACAACCCTTCGTTGCTCCCACTGCATTATTATGGTTATGGTGAGCACTACTTAGAGTGGGGTCGTGGTGGGGAGCCAGACTAGTGACTCTCCCCCAAATGGAGCACAGGGATCTCTCCTTTCTTTTCAGTGATCGCCAGTAGAGGAAAGTAGCTTTTCCCCCTGAGAGCCAAATTCTGCTAAGTTTGGTTCATATCCGTTAGTCTGAAGAGTTTAGGCCTGGATCAACTTGGCCTCTGCCCCACAACTGCACCTCTGTAGATCCAGGAACGTGACTTCAAGGTTCCGCCATGCCACTGCTCTTAGGTGTATGCCATCCAGAGATCTGGCTTTACTGTGAAAGAGGTTCAACAGGTTGTTCCTCAGCAAACAAGGATTAAAATGCTCTCCTCCATCCAAGCGTGTTTGGCTAGCGGAGCCTACGAGGTCTCTACACAAGATAACTTCTGTGAAGCAGCTTGGCAGGTGGTAGAAAGCCCCAGGTGTGTATCCTTCCCACCAGAGTGAACTCATAATCGAGAAAAAGAATGGCTAAGGAGAAATCCACATCATCACTGCAGCTGATGCCTCTTACCAGCAGACTTCAGAGACACAGTAGGTCTCAGTAGGAGAGAGACAGAGAAGTGCTGTTTGTTTTTGGACAATAGCTCCCTTCTGCCCCAGTAGCCAGGTGAGGAAGATGCCACCCTCAGTCTACTTCTTAGAGGTTCAGCAGTAGAGATTTATTCTATTAGGTAATTCAGGATTTTCAAGGAGAGAAGGTACCTTAATCCAGATTTGAATCAACAGTTTGAGTTGTTTATGTTTTTTTTTTTTTTTTTTTTTTTTTTTTTTTTTGGAGACAGAGTCTCACTCTCTTGCCTGGGGCAAGTGCCATGGCATCAGCCTAGCTCACAGCAACCTCAAACTCCTGGGCTCGAGCGATCCTACTGTCTCAGCCTCCCGAGTAGCTGGGACTACAGGCATGCGCCACCATGCCCGGCTAATTTTTTCTATATATGTTTTTAGCTGTCCAATTCATTTCTTTCTATTTTTGGTGGAGACGGGGTCTCACTCTTGCTCAGGCTGGTCTCGAACTCCTGAGCTCAGAACGATCCGCCCGCCTCGGCCTCCCAGAGTGCTAGGATTACAGGCGTGAGCCACCGCGCCCGGCCTTGAGTTGTTTATGTTTTAATAGTAAAGTTTCTTTAAAATACAAATTCAGGAACACTGTAGTATACCCACTGTACAAACCGTGCTCTAGAAGGTCTGATGAGATAATACTGGGGTATCACTTCTACTCCAAAACATGGGGTTCTTAACAAGAAGGTGTTTTCCATCTAGTGACCTTGCCATATAGGAATTAAGTTGTTTGAGGAGCAATGTACAAAATTAGAGTTGGCAGAGTCGCAATTCTGTGTGTTCCAAAACTGAACTATTATTATACAGAAAATAGCCAGCACAGAAAATCTAGCTATCAGCAAACCCCCATTCAGGAAATAGAGTGAACACTCTGCTCTCACTTTGGGGAGAATTCTGAAGGAAGAAGATCATAAGTCCACTTAGGAGATCTGGCAACCCTATGAATGTATCCAAGTTCAAATGGTAAAAATGCCTTATAAAGACCCAAGGAACTTCAGGGGTGAAGTGACAGACAGTTAAGCAATATGCCACTAGGGAGGAAGGAAGGATGAAAGATAAGAAGGAGATCGATGTCACTGTCATGATTGGGACATCTTTTATCAGTGCTTCCACAGCATGCTGTGCACCCCTCCATCCCACATTGACAGCTGAGTCCTCTGAGTCTCCTGAGAGGGAGAAGCACTGTGTCACATGTGACCTGGCATCTCTGACCCTGGCACAAATGGGGGCACCAGGCTGGCATTCACATGTGCTGAACAGATGAACAAATACTCAGAGTGGCTGAGAGCCAGGTAGAGGCAATCTGCCTGATATCTCAGGTCTGCCCTTTGCCCTCTAAGATTGGTGTTTATTTTCATATCATGCAAGCCGAACTCACTAGAGCCAAGGTCATTTTCCTCAAACAAAAACAAGAGCCTCAGCCCTAAAAATTTTGTACATACAGGCAATGCCCAACGGGCCCAAGCCAATGCTGAGACTATGTCCAATATGTTCTATAAACTCTTGCAGGAAATTTACTAAAATAGCATTTATTAGCATTGATTAAATCATCTACAAAACAGATCCTTATAGGTTTCTCATATTGAAAAATGAATGTGTTTATGGACTTTTTACTTTCTAATGTCAAAGCTTACCCTCCATCACAGTATTTCTCCAAGGGAAGGGCATAGAGAGGAGACCTGAGATTTTCCCAGGTTAGTTAAATAGGTCAGTGAATAAAACCAAGGCCCCTTGGGTCACATGCACCCTCTGCAGTTTTCTGAGGATGCTAGCTAAAGATTCATCCACGATTTTTTTTTTTCCTTAAATAGGCTTAGAAATACAGCTCTTCATGAAGCAACTTTACTTGGCCTGGCGGGAAGGGAGAGCATCACCACTCTACTGGGGTACGTTCCCTGGCCTCTGGTGGGTACTTCTTAGGGCCATAGCAATCTCCCTACTGACCTGTGATGATTTTAGAGGGTCCCTAGTTCCTGAACCACTGTCCCTGTGACTGGGGGCCCCCATCTCACCATGGCCCCCAGGGCACTAAGGGCTTTTCAAAGCACAATGAAAATGTTGCCCCCATTAAACATCCTTGGTTGTAGGACTTTGATGCAATGGGAACCAATGGCCAGGGTTGGCAATTGAACATTTTCAAATCACAGAGCCCCTTAAAAGTTCTCAGGGTAGAGCCGCCCCTGAGAGCTGAAGTCCTGGTAGCCTCTTGGGGACAGGTTTAGGAGGTGGGATCAGGAGGTGCCCAGACTGGGCTTTGCAGCAGGGGAGAGTCAGGCCGTCGGGGTCATGTGCTGAGTCCTTCATTGCACCTCTATTTTCCCATTTCCTCCACAGATGCAATGCAAGCATCCAAAAGAAGAATGCAACAGGCCAGACAGCATACGACCTGGCTTTGAGCATTGGGGATGACCTTATCTCCTCACTCTTTGCTGCTAAGTTTGGCCAAGGGCTTGAGGACCAGCTTGCCCGACCCAGGAGCCTCAGCCTGGATGACCGTTAGGCCGGAGGCACACAGCCCTGGCTATTTGTTTGTTTCCTTCTGAAATGTGTATTTGAGTTTAGAACTTGAGTTTAAGAGGAACTCATAAGACTCTTTTTTTATTTTTTTTAATTTCCAATCATGTTCCTTCCAATCTTTTTTTTTTTATTTCAGCATATTACGTGGGTACAAATGTTTAGGTTACATATATTGCCTTTGCCCCACCTGGGTCAGTGCTTCAAGCATGTCCGTCCCCCAGACAGTGTGCACTGCACCCATTAGGTGTGAATATACCCATCCTCTCCTCCCCACTCCCACCTGCTCGACACCCAGTGAATGTTACTACTATATGTGCATGTAAGTGTTGATCAGTTAATACCAATTTGATGGTGGTACATGTGGTGCTTGTTTTTCCATTCTTGTGATACTTCACTTAGTAGAATGGGCTCCAGATCTATCCAGTATAATACAGTAGGTGCTAGTTCACTATTGTTTTTTGTGGCTGAGTAGAACTCCATGGTATATATATATATATATATATACCACATTTTATTAATCCACTCGTGTATTGATGGGCACTTGGGTTGTTTCCATGTCTTTGCAATTGTGAATTGTGCTGCTATAAATATTCTAGTGCAGATGTCTTTTTTATAGAATGCCTTTTTGTCCTTTGGGTAGAGTACAGTAATGGGATTGCTGGCTTAAATTGTAGTTCTACTTGTAGCTCTTTGAGATATCTCCGTATTACTTTCCACAGAGGTTGTACTAGTTGGCAGTCCCACCAGCAGTGTAGGAGTGTTCCTATCTCTCCGCATCCATGCCAACATTTTTTGCTTTGCAACTTTTTGATAAAGGCCATTCTCCCTGGAGTTAAGTGATATCTCATTGTGGTTTTGGTTTGCATTTCCCTGATGATTAGAGATGTTGAACACTTTTTCATATGTTTGTTAGCCATTAGTCTATCTTCTTTTGCAAAGTTTCTGTTTGTGTCCTTTGCCCACTTTTTAATGGGGTTGTTTGATTTTTTTTCTTCTTGATTTTCCTGAGTTCTATATAGATTCTAGTTATCAGCCCTTTATCAGATGTGTAGCATGCAAATATTTTCTCCCGTTGTGTAGGTTATCTGCTCTTGTGATAGTTTCCTTGGCTGTGCAAAAGCTTTTTAATTTGATCAGGTACCATTTATTTATTTTTGTTGTTGCTGGGGTTGCTTTTGGGGTCTTCTTCATGAATTCTTTGTCTAGGCCAATGTCTATAAGAGTTGTTCCAACATTTTCTTCTAGAATTCTTATAGTTTCACGCCTTAGGTTTAAGTCTGTTTCTGTTTAGTGAGTTGATTTTTGTGAGAAGTGAAAGGTGCAGATCCTGTTTCAGTCTTCTACATGTGGCTGTCCAGTTTTCCCAGCACCATTTACTGAATAAGGATTCTTTTCCCCAGTGTATGTTTTTGTCTACTTTGTCAAAAATTAGATGGCTACATGAGGATGGTTTTATATCTAGGTTCTCAGTTCTGTTCCATTGGTCTATGTCTGTGTTCTTGTGCCAGTACCATGCTGTTTTAATTGCTATAGCCTTGTAGTATAGCTTGAAATCTGGTAAACTGATGCCTCCCAATTTGTTCCTTGTGCTTAAGATTGCTTTTGTTATACAGGGTCCTCTCTGGTTCCATACGAAGTGTGGAATTATTTTTTCTATATCTGCAAAAAATGATGTTAGTATTTTAATAGGGATTGTGTTGAATCTGTAGATCACTTTGGGTAGTATAGACATTTTAACAATGTTAATTCTGCTGATCCATGAGTGTGATATGGTTTCCCACCTGTTTATGTCCTCTGCTATTTCCTTCCTCAGTGTTTCGTAGTTCTCCCTGTAGAAGTCTTTTACCTCCTTACCTAAATATATTCCTAGGTACTTTATTTTCCTTGTTGCTATTGTGAAGGGTATTGAGTCTTTGATTTGGTTCTCAGTTTGACTGTTGTTAGCATATAGGAATGCTACTGATTTCTGTACAATGATTTTGTAACCTGAGACTTTGCTAAATTTGTTTATCAATTCCAATAGTTGCATGGCAGAATCTCTGGGGTTTTCTAGATATAAGATGATATCGTCAGCAAAGAGCAATAGCTTGACCTCTTCTGCCCCCGTTTGGATGCCCTTGATTTCCTTCCCTCATCTGATTATTCTGGCTAGGACTTCCAGCACTATGTTGAATAGAAGCGGTGATAGAGGGCAACCTTGTCTGGTTCCAGGTCTAAGCGGGAATGCTTTCAATTTTTCCCTATTCAGTATGATGTTGGCTGTGGGTTTGTCATATGTGGCTTGTATCATTTTTAGGTAAGTCCCATCTGTGCCTATTTTGTTAAGCATTCTTATCATAAAATGATGCTGAATTTTGTCGAATGTTTTTTCTCCCTCTATGGAGAGGATCATATGATCTTTGTTTTTACTTCTATTTATGTGGTGAATTACATTTATAGATTTGCATATGTTGAACCATCCCTGCATCTCTGGAATGAAGCCCACTTGGTCGTGATGGATTATTTTTTTGATAAGCACCTGAATTCAGTTTGCTAGGATTTTTTTGAATATTTTTGCATCTATATTCATAAGGGATATTGGTCTGTAGTTTTCTTTTTTTGTTGCATCATTTCCTGGTTTTGGTATCAGGGTGATGTTGGCTTCATAAAACGTGTTGGGGAGGATTCCTTCCTTCTCGATTTTGTGGAAAAATTTCTGCAGGATAGGCACCAATTCTTTGTAGGTCTGGTAAAATCTGGGTGTGAAACCATCTGGTGTGGGACTTTTCTTTTTAGGAAGGTTTTTTTATTACCACTTCAATTTTGGTACTTGATATTGGTCTGCTCAGGAATTCTGTTTCTTCTAGATTGAGCTTAGGGAGGCTGTGTGTTTCTAATAATTTGTCCATTTCCTCCACATTTTCAAGTTTATATGCATAGAGGTTTTTATAGTATTCATAGATGATATTTTTTATTTCCATGGTATCAGTTGTAATTTCTCCTTTTTCATTCCTGATGGAGCTTATTAGAGTCATTTCTTTTCTGCTTCTCATTAATCTAACAAGAGGCATGTCAATTTTGTTTATTTTTTCAAAGAACCAACTTTTTGTTTTATTAATCTGTATAGTGTTTTTGTTATTGATTTCATTTAGTTCTATTCCATTCTTTGTTATTTCTTTTCTTCTGCTGGGTTTGGTGTCAGTTTCCTCATCCTTTTCCAGTTCTTTGAGACAATTCATTAGATTGTTGATTTGTATCTTTTGGATGTAGGCATTTCTGTCTTTTGGATGTAGGCATTTATGGATATAAATTTTCCTCTCAGGACTGCTTTAGCTGTGTCTCACAGATTTTGATAACTTGTGTCTCCTTTATCATATAATTCAAAGAATCTTTTGATTTCCATCTTAATTTCCTTCTTAACACAATAATCATTCAGCAGAAGGTTGTTTAGTTTCCATGTCTTTGTGTAGAGATGAGAGTTTCTGTTGGAGTTGATTTCAAATTTTATTCCACTGTGGTCTGAGAAGATGCATGGTATAATTTCTATTGTTTAAAATTTGTTCAGATATCTTTGTGGCCTAGGATATGGTCAATCTTAGAGAATGTCCCATGAGCTGATGAGAAAAACGTATATTCAGTGGCGTTTGGGTAGAATGTTGTATAAATGTGAGGCCCATTTGTTCTAGAGTTCTATTTAAGTCCATTGTTTATTTGTTTATTTGCTTATTTTCTGTTTGGAGGATCTGTCCTGTTCTGTCAGAGGGATATTGAAGTCCCCGGTTATTATGGTGTTGCTATTTATCATTTTGTTTAGATCAAGTAGGATTTGCTTTATGAATCTGGGTGTACCTGAGTTAGGTACATAAATATTTAGAATCGTTATGTCTTCTAGTTGAATTGTACCCTTCCCCATTATATCGTGACCGTCTCTGTCTTTCATTACTTTTGTTCATTTGAAGACTAAGTTATCTGAAATCAGAACTGCTACGCTAGCTTTCTTTTGGTTTCCATTTGCATGGAATATTATTTTCCATCCCTTCACCTTGAGTTTGAATGCATCCTTGTGGGTTAGATGTGTTTCCTGAAGACAGCAGATACTTGGCTTGTGTATATTTATCCATTAGGCCAGCCTATGTCCTCTTTAATGGGCAGTTTAAGCCATTCATATTTATTGAAAGAATTGATAAGGGGGGCAGATTTCTGTTCATCCTGTTGAGTTGAACTTTGTTGCTTTGTTTTCTCTCTTGAGCCATTGTGGTATCTGGCCTTTGACCTTTAGCTTTTGGATGATTTTATACTGGTGAGTGTTTATTATGCTGATCCATGTGTAACACTGTTTTGAGTATTTCCTGGAAGGCAGGGCAGGTGTTGATGAATTCCCTCAGTCTTTGCTTGTTTGAGAAGGTCTTTATTTCTCCTTTGTATAGAAACTTAGTTTTGCAGGGTGCAAGATTCTAGGCTGGGCATTATTCTGTTTGAGAAGAGTGAGAAGAGGTCTCAGTTGAGACGTCTGCAGTTAGTTTAATGGGTTTTCCTTTGTAGGTTACCTGCTGCTTTCACCTTACAGCTCGTAGGAGGGCCTCTTTCATGTTTATTTTGGCCAGTCTGAGGACTATGCATCACGGTGTCTTTCTGTTTGCAATTAATCTCCCAGGAGTCCTTTGAACTTCTTGTACCTGTTAATCTAGATTTCTACTAAGGCCAGGGAACTTTTCCTCCATTATATCCTCAAATAGTTTAGACAAACCCTTGTATATTTTCTTCTTCACCCTCAGGGGATGCCTACAATTCTCATGTTAGGCCTCTTCACATAATCCCACATTTCTTGTAGGTTTTGCTCTTTTCTCTTATTTCTCTGCTCTATCTCTGCAACTGACTTATTTAATTGAAAGGTTTTATCTTCAATCCCTGAGATTCTTTCTTCTGTTTGATCTACCCTATTCTTGAGGCTTTCCACTGTGTTTTCTAATTCTTTGAATAAATTCTTCACTTCCAAAAGTTCTGTTTGGTTTTTCTTTAATATTTCAATTTATTTACTGAATTTTTCTTCCAACTCCTGGATTTTTTTTTTATGGTTTCTTTGTGTAGGGTATCCACTTTCTCTTGCATATCATTGAGTTTTCTTACAATCCATGTTAGAAATTCTTCTTCTGTCATTTTAGTGTTCTGAATTTGGTTCGTATCCATTGTTAGAGAGCTGGTGTTCCCCTTTGGGGGTGTGCTTTCTGTTTGATTCTTCATACTTCCAGAGTTCTTTCACTGATTGCTTCCCATCTGGAGTAGCTGTTGCCTCTTACCTTTGGATTTTTGTTTAGATAATGACATGCCTAGTTTAGTCTCTGAGCTAGTAGGTGGTGCATGTGGGTGAGATTTGACCACACCCTGTATGATGAGTCAGTAAATGCAGTAAAAGGGCATGCAAATTGACCTCCCTGTCAGTAGGTCACGCTTGCTGGGAGGAGCAAGCTGCAGTGTTGTTTTTGGGACCTGTAACCAGCTTTCATTCCTCTGGAGAGGCACTCCAGTGCCTTAGATGGTGGGTGGGACCCTGGGACTTCCAGGTGTGTCCTTATTCTCCACCTCAGCAGGGCCAGGTAGGGGAGTGAGGCTGCGCGAAGCTGGATTGGGTGAGCCTGCCTTCAGGCTCCACAAATTCCGTTAGCAGGGGTCAAAGGTCTGTTCTCTGCTTCTGGGAAAATCTGCCAGGGAGGGGCTAGAATGGCCCCACTCAGCCAAAAAGACTGGGTGTTTAGGTAGGGCTGTCTGAGACCTGCAGTCTGGAGCAGGCCTCACTCCTTTCCACCCTCCCCTATTCTGCAGTTTGTCCTGGGCCTCCGCTGGCAGGCAGGACCTCAAGCCCATGGATCTCCTCTGACTGTGACACGAGCTGGGAGGTTCTCTGCCCAGGATCACAGCCTCAGCAGGGAGCGCAGCCCTCATGTAGGAGGGTTGCCCCTCAAGCACACTGTAGCTAGGACCCACTCTGATCTGCCCCTGGAGGCACACACACCTCAGTAGACTAGTTCACAAATATCCCTTCTGTGCCCCTGGGCAATGTGATTGAGACCTGGGTATACAGGATCTGGCCTGCGTGCCTGTCCCCCAGGGCCCTGGAGCTCAATCCCTGACCCTGCCAGGGAGAAGAGTGCTGGTCTCAAGTCACCCACAGGGTGCCCAAGCTGGATCAATGTCTCTTCAACTCGGGATTTGCCCCACTCTGCTGTAGTCACCAGGCAAGCGGTGCCTGGGAGGGCTAGTGTGTAGGGAGCTCACAGTCTGAGTATCCCTCAGTCTGCTGCAGGGTCCCCAAAGGAAAGGTCCCATTCCCTGCAGATGCCTCTGGGTGGTGGCTAAATTGTCTCTCTCGGCAGCCATGGTAGGAGAGAGGAAGGGGAGAATGAAGCAGTATGGCGTCTGCCGATTGTCTTGGGTCTGTGGGGCAGGAGGTATGGTATCCTGAGGGAGCTGGGAGCCTGGTATCCTGTTGGTAAGAGGCTCACCGCTCACTGGCATCAACTGTCTCTGGGCTGGTGTTGGCAGGTCTCTCCAGCAGCTCAGGAGCCCACCAGCAGTCCTAGATGCAAGGAAGGGGAAATTTAACCACTTTACCTACCCTTATTGCTGGTCTCCAAGCCTCTTGGGGTTTAGACCCTGCCAATGCCTTTCTCCTTCCAGTTCTGCTCCGCAACTTCTTCCTGTGGAGTCTCCTGTAGTTTCAGGCACCCTTCCTTCTGACCTTCATCCGATCTATGTTTGCCTGGTTTTTTTTTGTTTTTTTTTTTTTTCACTTTCATCTAAAATCTTTCTTTCTTGTAGAGACACTCTGGTTGGAGGTTTTCCTCATCTGCCATCTTGCCTCTACACAACTTCCAATCTTTTTTTATTTTAAATTATGTGACAGTATAAGCCATCAATACCACATGGGCAGCTCCTAGTATACCCTGGATTGTGATGAACTTACATTTGTTTTTTAATGGTTTATTGCTGGGTTTTTTTGGAATTTGGATTTTAGTTTTTAATTTATTTTTCAATAGGTAACAATTGCGCATGGTTCAAAGTTAAGAGGTATGAAGTCCTATGTAGGAAGTGTTCCCCCTATCCTGCCCCACAGCCACCAACTCCCTCTGCAGAGAAACCTGTGATGCCAGTGTCGGCTGTGTCTTTCTAGGGGTGGTAACAGGGTTAGATAAGCACATACATGCGATACGTGTATGTGTACATAAGGGTATACATAGAACGTAAATGTATATATAATACATATATATTCCTTCCCCTCTATTAACGCAAATAGTAGCAAAGCAACCGCACAGTGTTCTGCGTCTTGTTCTTTCTGCTCAATACATCTTGTAGGTGGCTCCAAATGATTATGTAATGATTGAGCTTATTTAAATTTTTTTATGTTGAACTTATCAGTGTCCCTATTATTATGGTGTGTTCTTTGGTGATAAATCAGCTTTGAATAAAACATTTCAGGAATGTATAAGTTTGACTTACTCCTTTCTTTGGGTCATTATTTCGATCTTTGCATGGGAACGCTGCAGTGGTGGAGTCCCCGAATCGTTTCTGTTAAGGTATGTAAATAAACTACTCTTATAGATAATTAATTCAGCATAATAAATAATGGACCTCATTGAGGTGGTTACCGTTATCACTACCTGTACCTTATTCCCTCAGATTGGATGAGGTCAGGGGGTGCAGAGTTGTTGGAACTCAGGACCTTGGTGGGACTGGGCAGGCACTGACGCTGGCTGCCCCCTCCATCCGGCAGCCCCTCAGCCATCTGTGTAAGGGAGGCTGTTGTGTGGGTGACCAGTGTCCAGAGGTACCAGGGAGTGTGATCATCTGGTTTGGCGTCTGTGGTGGTTTACCCATAATTCTCTTCCCTTAGGGCTCCCTTCAGGGTTGGCCCTGAGAAAAACTGCATGAGATTCGGAGGGTCAAAGAGAAGCAAGAGCTGTCACGCTCAGATGATGGGTGTGGAGCATCAGACACAGCTGCTGCTCAAGTTCTGCAGGCTCTGGAATCGATGTTCAGGGGCTGGGGGGTGTGGAGCTCAAGGCCATTTTCCCCAGACCTCATAGAGCAGGGAGGGCCCATGGGTTCCAGAAACAATTGCCTTGGGGCTCTTGTGGGGAACTTTCGTGTCCTAAGTGCAGGAACTTCGTCTTCAGGATTCCTTGGGTTTTCCATACTCCCTTTTGGAGGATCCTGCCCTCTGTACCCCAGAGGCACTGGCCAGACTCAGGGATCTGTAAAGCACGCACCTGATGTCTCGTGCTGGGGTTCTTTCCCTACAGCCCACAGCTTGCACTCCTCATTCTTGAATTTCATTCCTTCAGAATCATCTTTTTGAAATGGACTAAAAAGTGAAAATGTAGCTTAATATTTAAGATTTGAGGAACACTTTCTGATGAAATCTTCAGGGTCACATAAAACATTTGTCCAAGTCAAAATAAAAAGGGAGAGATGAGGCTGGGCGTGGTAGCTCACACCTGTAATCCTAGCACCCTGGGAGGCTGAGGTGGGAAGATCACTTGAGCTCAGGAGTTCAAGACAAGCCTGAGCAACAGCGGAACCTCATCTCTACAAAAAATAGTACAAAAAATAGAAAAATTAGCCAGGTGTGGTGGTGTTTACTTGTAGTGCACCCCAGCTACTCAGGAGGCTGAGGCAGGAGGATCGTGTGAGCCCAAGAGTTTGAGGTTGCAGTGAGCTACAATGAGGCCACTGCCCTCCAGCCGGGGTGACAGAGCAAGACTCTTTCTCCAGAAAAAAAAAAAAAAAAATAGAGTTGAGTCTCTAACATTTTATTTGGGAAGAAAGAATTGCAGTTTGGGGCACACATGCAGACTGGGTGGTCTTTGATATGTCCTATCCAAAGAACAAAGAGAAGGTTAGAAGTTTTATGCAAAAGAGAAATGTTACATATTGCTCTTTGAGAAGTTCACTGGCGCTAGGCAGGTTCTGTGGGGCTGGCAAGCTCTGGTGAGCAACGCCCACAGGCAAAATTAGTCCTAGGGTTGTAGCCAGATATTTCAGCAATTATAGTTAAAAGTGGTCTCAGGTTACAACAGGCAGTTTCAGCAGCTGGAATTGCAGAGAATTCCATTTCTAGAGCAGTGTTACGTGCCGAGCGTTTTCAGGAAAATTAAAATTGAACACATTTTAGGTAGGGCCTTTCTGATTATTTGTCTTTTTTGAAGCTTTCTCTTTTCCTAGTGACTCTCTATCATGTTAGGGCTTGATGATGGGAGCAGACCCATTATGAGTGATAAGGAATGAAAGGTTGATTAAAGGAATTAGACCCTCCATGGTGTTTGAGTTGGCGAGTCTGACCGTAGGCCTGAAGTCACTGTGGCTCAACAGGACCGCAGTCGGGAAGCAAAGGTGGGCATGAAGGTGGGATGAGTGAGCATGAGCTGGGACCCACTGGGACACATCTTCCTCCTCCCTGCTCCCTCCTCAGGGTCACAAGCAACTTGGAGGAGACACTGGTGTCTTTCACCATGGAGCATGTCCCAGGCTGAGAGAGTCTGGGAAGGAAGAAGATGTGTGTTTACTGGGGTCAACATTTGTGGAAAGGATGGTGTGAGAGAGAAATCAAGAACTACACAGCCACTGGGTGTGTGTGTGGGGGGTAGGATTTGGCGGGGGACACACTCATGAGCTGTGATTGCCCATCATGGTGTCCACTGTGCCTTTGTAGCCCCTCTGTGCTCAGTCATCAGAGGAGAGCTTCCCCACAGGGTAGAACCTCAGGCCAGGCAGCTTTCTGAAGTTACTGAGGCTAGAGGACATCTGCTTACGTCATGCTCTGCAGCCGGGCAGCAGGCCCCACTAGGAAGGGGGTGCAGTGGTGCATCTCTGTCTACCATGAGCTGCACCGGTGCCTGACCCAGGCACAGGGAAGCTGAAGGCAGAGATCAGGGAGCTGCCGGAGCCATGGGCCTGGCTGCTGCCCACACCCGCTACTCAGCCAGCTCCTGGATGCCAGGGAGGGCAGCAGCAACACTGTCCTTTGAGCCCCGACCTGGCAAGCTCAGCTCAGGCCCTGTGGTTGGTGCTCAGGTTGCAGAGTGGCTCGCTATTTGTAGTGGCTATGGCCTGGACCCGCACTGGAGTGACAGCTTTTACCGCCAATAGCCTTCTTAGTAATGTGTCACCCACTGACCACCACTCTGCTCCTTGGTTATAAGTCCCCAGTTATCTATCCTGCTGTGTTCAGAATTGAGCCCAGTTCTATGATGTGGTCTCTCTTCCCCTAGTGCAATAGTTCCTGAATAAAATTTGTTTTTACCTCTTTACCACCCAGCCTTGGTTTGCTTTGACAGTGCTTAGTAATAGTTGTTAGGGAGGGGTCACGATTAGAAGGACATTTGTGTCTTTTCCCTTCTCAAGCGTATTCTCTCCCTTAGTTGTTTTCCCTTCAAATATGGGGAGATATTAAAGATTTTTAGAATTTGACCTTCCACATCCTTCCCTAGGCTGTTTGATGAGGGAGGTGTTGGCCTCATGGGGTATGAGACACATAATTCTTAGAAACATCTATCTGCCTCTCAACACCCCTTGCTCTAAGGTTTGAATAGTGTGGGTATTTTTTGTGTTTTCACTTATTTTTTCATAAGGTCTGAGCTGGCTCGATACCAATCTCTCCCCAGCAGCCCTAGGCATGCAGAACGCCGAGGCTCTTCATTCTCTGTTCCAGCCGACATTTCCACCAGAGTGTCCACAGGTCACCCACAGACCCTCTACGTCAGAGACACCATACAGGCAGGGAAGTTTCTGTATCCTTTCTTTCTCTTTCTAGATCCGGGCCTGGTAAACAATGGATAGTAAATATTTAAGTACATTAGGTATTTATTGTTGTATAATAAATTACTCTATAATTTAGTTGTTTAAAATAATATAAAATTATTATCTCACAGTTTCTATGGGTTAGAAATTCAGAAGCTGCTGAACTGGGTTGTTCTGGTTTGGGTCTTTCATGAGTTTTAGTCAAGATGTTGGCGAGGGCTTTGGTCACCTGAGTCCCTGGCCGAGGCCAGAGGGTATGTTTCCAAGATGTTGCTCACGTGGTGCTGGCTATTGTCAGCACCTCGATTCCTCCTGATCTGGGCCTCTCCATGGGCTGCTTGGGTGGCCTCAGAGCACGGCACCCTGCTTCCCCTCAAGTGAGCAATGTGAGAGACAGAAAGCAGAGGCCACTTGTCTTTCATCACCTCACCTTGTAAATCACTTACCATCATTTCCTCCGTATCTACTGTGGTCAGCTCTAGTCCGTGTGCAAAGCAACCACACAAGGGCACAAATGCGGGGGCCATTTGGGAAGCTGGCTACCACAGTGAGTAAATAAATGGAATAAACAAATTAGAGTCAATTACTAGATTGCCTAGAGAATAAAGGCTTTGCACTCCATGGTAGTTGTCGATGAGCTTCAGAAAACATGGTCCTTACTTTTCATCATTGATCACCTGAAACTGAAAGTTATGCAGATAAATATACAAATGTAAAAAGCATATATCAGGAAAGTATATATGTCCCTGCCTCTCTTGGCACTTTCATACAGGGGTGGGGTGAGAATTAGACAAAATCTGAGAATATTAGCCAACACTCTATAGATGTGCTTGGAAAAAAGTAGCTTCACATGGAGTTTCCTAGTTTCCTCATAGTAGCGCCTTCCCTGACACCTCACCCCAACCTACCATGCCCCTCTTTGGAGAAGCTGCTTTAAATTATTGTTTGTTTTTTATTTGATATTCCAGCCTTAAGTTCCCTCTCTTCTCTTAGAGGTGATGGCATAAGGAAGCAGTGGGGTGAGCCCAATCCTCACCTTGCTGCCTGATTTCATCTCCTAGGGTCAAAGTCATGTACTGAATATACCTTAATTGGGATGCATTTATTATGGAGAAAATTGTAAAGCTGCATTGAGTGAGCTGAAAACTATTCAGGGCCCTTGGTCAACTTTGGAGAGAGGAATCACCTACAAGGAGGCTCAGCCTGCTACGCTGTGCCACTGGGGCAGGCTCCAGTGCTGAGGCCAGCCCTGTAGCCTATTCTCTGTCTCAGCTGGTCACCCGCAACATACTTGAGGCTTCTTCTCGAGAGTCTGCTCAGCTCTCCCTCCTCCCTTCGGTGCATATCCAATACCAAGCCCTATGGAGTGTGTCTCCTAAATTGTTCCTGCCTCCTTTTCCTCCTCTTTCTTCCTGCAAACATGGGCTTCGCTATGGTCATCTCTTGCTGGTTTGTTAAAATCGCCACCCTGCAGCTCTCCCCGCCCACGGCCTCGTGCTCCTCCACTCCCTCCTTGAGCTGCCGGAGTGTCCTGCACAGTGGTGACCATGGGAGTGACCACTTAGAAGGCTTTTGTGGTTTCCCTTCACTTGTGAGGAAAGACAAGCTCCTCCAAAGGCCTAGCCACACTTCACTCGCACGCTCCTTGCCTTCCCTCTGCTCCAGGATGCTGCAGTGACTTCCATTCAGCAAAGCAAAAGACAGACGTACCTCCCCATGAACACCCAGTGGAACCTGAGGCCCATGTGCAAGATGTGGGTTCACCCAGCTCTGATCAAGCAGCTGGTCACCTTCATTCCTTAACTCTCTTAGAACGCATGTATATTCCCTGGTTTCCAGCAGCTGGGCAGTCACTATGTCCATGGAGCCATTGTCTTACCTATCTGAGCCCTGGAGGAGAAGTCTGAGGTAGGCCAAGCTGGTGGCAGTGAGGTCACAGCACAGCAGACACACTACCAAGTGCCA
>RJWJ010008076.1:0-54822 GCA_004363605.1 Indri indri | reverse complement strand
AGCTAAAAATATATATATAGAAAAAATCAGCCGGGCATGGTGGCTCATGCCTGTAGTCCCAGCTACTCGGGAGGCTGAGACAGTAGGATTGCTCGAGCCCAGGAGTTTGAGGTTGCTGTGAGCTAGGCTGATGCCACGGCACTCGCCCCAGGCAAGAGAGTGAGACTCTGTCTCAAAAAAAAAAAAAAAAAAAAAAAAGAATAAACAGGGAAAAGCTCCTTGCCTCCTGGAAGAACAAGTCAGCCAGGTAACGTATTAGCTGTATCTCGTTGAGATTGCAGTTGATTCACGACGTCATCTCACCTTCACCTTGGATGATTAGTTTCAATTTTTGCATTTAACGTAGTTTTTCCCGGGTTTTATCTTTTAAATCCAGCACAGGCTTTTGCCATGTTTTTATTGTTTTTAGTCTGCGTTGGCCTCCCCTCCCCCGCCCCTGCCCCCGCTGTCTGTCCCAAGTTGTGTCCTCTCTTTATTGTTGCTCGGGGAATGTCTCTTGTTTCCTAACTAGGCTGATCATCATCTAAAGAATCTAATTGTTGATTTTTACAACTTTTAGGACCATAAACTCCATGTTCATATATGGACATGAAAATATTTACATAATTTTACAGAAAATAACCTTCTAGATGTTCAAGAATAAGGAATTTTTTTTATCAGGTAATTCTTAATTCAAAAACTTTCCATGCAATACTAGAATAAAGTTTCTTTTATTCCTTTAAAAGTCTGCCCCGCTGGCTCTGCCTATGAGAGGAGCACGGTCCGAGGCCAGTGGGGCCCTGTGTGCAGTGATGACCTCGAGGCGCTGGCTCAGCTCTGCGTGTTTTAGGGGGCGGAGAAGGACAGGGTCATAACAGCAGGGGACGTGAGGGTGGCCGGAGCCCCCTTGATCTGCCATCCCGGCACTGGCATGCGCCCACCTCAAATGCTGAGTGTGGCCGGCGTCAGTGGTGTGTGGGGAGAACTCAGAGGCAGCCCCTGTCAGAGTCCCCCCACTGCGCCTGGCACAGCGCACCCCATTGTGTGCACTTCTCTGCTTCAGGGCGATTTTCTGCAAAAGGCTGTTCTCAGACACACACATCTTAATCAGAAGGGATCTGTTTTGAGTTCCTTGCCCCTGAAAGAGTGGGGCAGGGGGAGTAGCAGAAAAATCTGAACCAAGCGGCTCTGCTGGGAAAGCTCTGTGGGCATCTTGGGGTAGCGAGGGGGCCCTAAGTGGGGTACACCTAAAGGGAGGAGACAGTATAATTTGTCCTCTGAACCAGGACACTTTTAAGAGTAGAAGGAGGCACTATGAATAGTTGTGCCGGGACAACTGGCCTAAACTAGGATATCTAGGCAAACTGGGACATGTGGTTACCTTCCTTCGAGGGGAAATAGACACGGGGAAGTCGCCATTGACACAAACTACCTACTTTAGAACTTTGCACAGCTGTAGGTTCCGGAGACATGCTGGTGACGTAATCCTTCATCACATTTCAAGGTTTGCCCATATATCCATGTCTTCTTGGTACCCACGCTTCTCTGTTGAATCACTGAGGTCATTTTCTTGTGCTCAAATGACTGCACTGCTAGGTGGCCAGGCCTAGGGCACCAAGTGCTGCTGTGCCACACTGCCCGCTGGCACACCCTGGGGTACTAAATGCCATGTGCGTGTGACTGATTTTCTGAATGCCGAGGTATGGAAATTTCATGTCGTATGCATGTCCCATTGTGAAAAGCAAGGGTTGATACCACCTTATGAAGGGATCCCACTTCTTTAGAAGATAACATGCTTTCTAAAACTTGAGCAAATTTCCCTGATAGGTTCACCAAGCACTAGAATAAATCACAGCATTCCTGATACATTTTCAGTCTTTAAGACCTTAGTGGAGAACTGTGATGGGATTACCTTTTAAATAAATGAATGTGATAATTGTAGCTTTCTTTTAACAAATGGGATCTGGGCCAGGCTCACGCCTGTAATCCTAACACTCTGGAAGGCCGAGGCGGGAGGATCGCTTGAGCTCAGGAGTTTGAGACCAGCCCAAGCAAGAGCGAGACCCCGTCTCTACTAAAAATACGAAAAATTATCTGGGTGTGGTGGCACCCACCTGTAGTCCCAGCTACTCAGCAGGCTGAGGCAGGAGGATGGCTTGAGCTCAGGAGTTGCTGTGAGCTGTGATGATGCCACTGCGCTCTAGCCTGGGCAGCAGAGTGAGACTCTGCCTCAAAAAAAAAAAAAAAAAAAAAAGCATCTGGAAATTGACACGTGAAAAAATCTTCAAATTATTCTGCTATTTTTCTAAAGAACCAAGATTAATAAAGGTGACCTTTATTAGAAAAAGATAATGTAAATTACAGAAGGGGTTTTTTTTTTGCCTTAAAAAATTTATATTTCAGTAGATAAATTCCCTAATGTGTATGAAATTGAGTTAGAAAATTGTTGCTTGCATACAGCTTTTTCTTATTTATTTTTTTAAAAAAAGCAAGGAACGTATATACAAAGAAATGCTTCAAGCAACCACTCGTGCTGACTCTTGGTTCCCTGCTCAGACTACGTCTGTGTGTGGGAAAGCTGATTTGGTATTGGAAAGTATTGTGGAGCTGGTAGAAACTAAACCACTCTACTTTCTTCATTTTCAAACTCAGCTTGGGCAGGCATATCAACACCATTGTCTGGGTTTTCATTCCGGAGGGAGATGTCTACTCGTCTGCGGTTTTCCTTTGTGTGAAGACAATGACAACGGTTGAAATTACAGGATAGAATATGAGAATGTTAAGTAGTGCTGCAAAATCCCAGAATCTCCTTTCTTCTATTCAAAAAGATGAATACACAGATGTAAAATCATCCAAGGGCTAAAATGAAAACAAGAGTTGATGGAAATGTAGCGTTTTTTTCCTCTGAAATAAAAATGGCTATTATTTCTTCTTGGTATAAACACAATTGCTTATAGCAAAAATTTAAGCATAAACATAGCATATAGGAGAGAAAGGCTCCCATAATGCTTTCACCCCAGCCCCAAAAGGAAAGCCCATGAACATGATTTATTTCATGAAGGGATGTCCTTTGTGGGTGGACCACATTGGGACACCGAGGTAGCAAAGCCTTCCTGCCCCTTGGTGCCTGACTCCTGACTGAGTTGCAGCCATCTGGGCACATAGGTGCTGCAGTGGGCCCTGGGTGGACCGGTTGTGAGCTGATTGAGGTCCCAGGCAGATACCTCCAGGCTGCTTGGTACCAGGGCGGATTCCATGACTCATCTGGTAGGCCTGCTATTTGCATCACTGTCCCACTTCCACAGACAGGGAACCAAGCCTCAGGTTGTGGAGCTGGCTATCCGGGAGGCAGTTCAAACCCACTTGGCTCTGGTCTCAAAGCTAGTGCTCCCTCTGGATAGCTCCCTCCTCCTCCCAAAAGTGAATGCCTTTGCCCCCCACCCCCCAACTTGGCCTTACTTGGGGCAAGAGGTGTCTTTTGGCAGGACAGTGTGGTGTATCTCAAGAGCCACCAGGTGTCTCTCTGACCAAAGCAACCTCCCAGTCTGCAGCCACAGCTAATTCTCTTGATCGCTTTTTATGAATCTGGAAATTCAGATAAGCATGATCACAATGAAAACACAGGGGAAGGGGAAGAGGGTGAGCCTGGGGTTCAGCCCTGGCACTGGGTACCTCTAAGCTATAATATATGTGCCGCCCGTACTTGCAGCCCAGGGTTTCAGGGCCTCCTCAAATTTGCATTTAGCTGTGCAGAGTAATGTTGGGGTGACTCGGCGATCGTCATATTTCTCTTTATCATCATGTGCTGAGCCTCATGTTAAATATTCTTGCATATTTGGATAATTTTTTTTTTTTTTTGGTCTTGAACTTATCTAAGAGAAAAAATGGTTTTTAAAGGGCTTGCAGTGTTTTCCATGGCTCCACAGCTCCAAGTTCTGGCTGCTGTGTTTGCCTTGGATCTGTAGGAGTCCACCGCGAACTCTGGGCAGAAGTCTGTCCTCAGCAGTGTCAATTACAGAGCTGGTACCCTAGTGGCCTGGAGGGTAGATCTTCACCAAGGCCTCTGGGGGCCCCCTGTTTTCTCACCTGTCCTGAGATACAAGGATGGAAGGGGCAGTCTATGGGAAAGCTGCATGGCCCAATGGTCCCAGGTAATCTCCATGGGCAGTGAACGTGTTGTCCAGTCTCCAGATCATCTACCTCTTTGCAAATGAAAAAAATAACAAGAGTGTGATCTGAGGCCTCAGTCTTCTTGTCTACACAAATGGGGGTAATAATAGTTCCTGTGTGGGTTGCTGTGAGTATGATGTCATCGGAGTAAAGCACTTAGAACAGAGCCTGGCACATCTGGAGTGCTCAACGTTAGCTGCTGTTGTCATCGTTGCTGTCATGAGTGATGATGTCTGTATTCTAAAAAAAAAAAAAACAAACCAACAACAATTCAGCCTTTCTCCCCTAAGCAGATAAAAGCTACCTTTGTCTGTTGGGCCAGAGGAAGCACCTATTTATTTATAGGCTGCTGCTAAGACTTAGAAGGACTGTTAATGGAAGTTTGCTTAAAAAGGAGCTGCCTTTGCCCCTTTGCTAGATGCCAGGCCAGACCCCCATTCTCTCATTTCCTGGTGGTCTTAGCATGTGACCTCTGCCTTGGTGTACCCTGTGTTCAAGGAAAGACATTTCCACGGAAGGCCACGTAATATGGGGAAGGCTAAATAACTGGCCTTGGAGTTGGACAGACCTGAGTTCAAAACCTGGCTTCCCCTCTGAGGAAGTCACTTGCCTTTCTGAGCTCCTGAATCAGTGTAAAATGAGTTCACTCCTACTTTATTGGCTTGTGACAGTTAAATGGAATTATGTGTATTCAATGCCTAGTACAGTAAAAAGCAGTCATTGGTAAAATGACATTGACGTGGGGTCCCCAAGCAGGGACTTTGGAGGCAGAGGTTCTCGGGGAGGATCTGGGATGGTCCTGAAATGGGGTGCAGGCTCTCGGGAAATACTGAGTGTCCTAGTGATGCGGATGCATGGTAGGAATCGAGAACACGAGTGTAAAGGGTGCTAGTGAACAAGAGCTGTGGAAAAAAGGAAAGTGGTTCATTTTTAATGTGGCATTTCAGTCTGGGTTTAGAAGGAAGGATCTTGTCTTATTCAACCCACCTGAATTATATTCAGGAATTTGATCATTTTCACCAATCTTTTTTGATGTCTTCCCCCTTTCTCCTGGATAGAATTACATCACTACCTTCAGGTATGGTTTCCTAAAGAATGTACTAATTTTTTATTAAAATAGAAGAATCTTGCTCTGCTATTTCTGATGACCCAGCTTGGGGGCTAAATATAAAACCCAGCACAGTGGTGTGGTATTTCCATCACAGAAGCAAGTGGGCTGCGGCAGCGTGTGAACGTAGTCACAGAATAACCTGCCTTTAATGGTTCCTGGGGTTGGGGGCAGTGAGAGGATCTCTTACTTATTTTTTTTGGAGGAATGTAGGTGTTTTATAAACTTCCATTTTCTCTTTGCTGATTAATGCTCAGAATTAAGGCCAAAATGCATGTGAGCTTAGACCTCAGTTAAATGTAGGCACGTATCACTTCTGGGAACCTAAAGGAAGTCGACACTGCCTGTCTGACATTGGGTACACCTATTTGGGGTCCAGGGGGGTTTCCTGTACATTACGAAATATACTAGATGCCTCAGGCTGGGGGTTTTGTTTCTCACTGAAAGTTCTACCCATCTCTAAGTATTATAATTTTGGGGGAGGTTTTTTGGCAGGATAACAGTGTTTTGCATTTTTTTGTTTTATTTTATTTTTTAAATTGACTGGTAAAAATATATATATTTATCATGTACAACATGAGGTTTTGAAGTATAAATAGACCATGAAATGATCTAGGTAATGTTTTAATGTCACCTGTGCTTTCACTTTCAATTATCCTGGCTCCCTGTCCCACCTTAGGGCACGCCCGGCCCACCTCCCACCGCACCTGCCACCCGCACACAGACACTCATGCAGCCAACTACAAAGGGTCCCGACTCCGTTTCTCTCTCATGTGCTCTTCCTTCCTCCTGAGCCTACCTAGAAACTTAGGCTACCCCAGCCCTCCAGTGCTGTCACCTTTTAACGCCATTGCTTTTCGCCGACTGTGTCCTCCCTCAGCAGTGGGGAACGACCAGTGAATTGTGTTTGTTGCCCCACGGAGTGGATCTCCTGGAGGGATCCAAGGAACCTCGACCCCCCTGGGAACTAGGAAGTTACCAGAGCAGGGGCTGTGGTGTTGGAGGTGGCTTTATCATGGCCAGTGAGGAAGAGCAAAGCCACTGCAAGGAGATCACTGCAGGACGAGCTCAATTCGCCAGGTGCTTAGATGAGGCCCGAGCCCGTGCTGAGCCCTGCGAAGCTTCAGGTAAGGCACAGAGCCTGCTCTCACGATCGCACACACAGACACGCCACACACGCTACATACCACACACACATACACACCGCACACACTGCACACCACATATGCTACATACCATACACAACACATACACACCGCACACTACATACAACACATACCACATATGCTACATACCACAAACACTACATAATACATACATACCACACATGCTACATACCACACACACCACACATGCATATCACACATGCATACACCACGCATACTATATACCACACATACCACACATATACACTCCACACATATACCTCATACATACATGCCACACACTCCAGACCACACATATGCACATACATCACACCACACACACACATACACACCACACGTGACACCCGCACATCACTACACACATACACATGCAACACTACACATACAACTAATGGCAGAATGAGATCCTGTGTCTTAGGAGAGGGATTTCGGGAGGAAGGGGAGCCTTTGGGCTGGGCACTGAGTGTGATGTCATGGAAGACCGTGAAGGGGGAGGCCTGCAGGGGGCAAAGGGTGTTCAGGGGAGAGCCAGGGGGCCAGCCTGGTTGGTCAGGGCTGTACCAGGAGGCGGTGTGGCCTGGCTGGGTGGGAGGTGGCTCTCAGAGGCCTGGAAGCACCCGCTGGCTGGACTTCAAGAATGGGCAGCAGCCTCTCCTTGGCAAATTGTGGCAGAAAGTGTGGAAGGGGTACGAGTTCCAAGGAAATGTTCCTGTTTCTGTGTATCGCTCCGTAGCTAACGGGACTGAGGGGACATTTGGATATCTCTATATCTGTGTGTACGTGTTATTGTTAAACCATCTGTATTAGTAAAAGTAAAGAAAAAAGTTATTTCTACCTTTGGCAGCATCTGTTAGAATTCCTTGTTTCTTTCAAATTCTGTGGAAAGTGCTCACAGGCAATACTATTGGTGGTATAAGAGGGCAATTAAGTTGAGAAATTATCAGAAAGCTGACCCTATTTTCCATTTTTTTTGTTTTGTTTGTTTGTTTTTGAGACAGAGTCTTGCTCTGTTGCCCTGGCTAGGGTGCAATGGTGTCGTCATAGCTCACTGCAGCCTCAAACTCCTGGGCTCAAGCGATCCTCCTGCCTCAGAGTCCGGAGTAGCTGGGACTACAGGCATGTGCCACCACACCTGGCTAATTTTTTATTTTTAGTAGAGATGGATCTCACTCTTGCTCAGGCTGGTCTCAAACTCCTGGGCTCTAGAGATCTTCCCACCTCAGCCTTCCAAAGCGCTAGGATTACAGGAGTGAGCCACCACCACCTGGGCCTCCGTTGTTTTTAATGGTTGTGTTTAGGGAGCCTCTCAATGAAGTCTGAAGTGCCTGCTCGGTGTTCAGCAGGACCCTAGTATAAAACCCTGTCCTCAAGCTGCCTTGCTAGGTGGCCTGGACGAAGGCAGTGGAGTTTTGGAAAAATAAATTAGAGAATAAATGAGAGCTAAGTAGTGGTGCACTCCTAAGCACAAGAGAAGTTTAGAAAGGAGCGATCTCTAGTAGGCAGAGAAAGAGACGGTGAAGGGCCTGAGGTCCTGATGCATGCTGGCTCGCGCCCTGCTAGCAGATCTTGTTATAGTGAAGGTTCTGAGAAGTCCTGCAGGATAGAAACCATGTTTTGCAAACATACTGGAGGGACCACAGAACCTCTCCTTCCACAATACGATTATCATCACATACAGAGGAGGGATCTTCTGGGAGTGCTGCTCGGAGAGGGGGTGCAAGCATAGGAGGGATTTGCTCGGGAGAGGCAAGGGCGTGCGGTCCAGGGGGTGTGAGATCACTGCATGCGGTGGGGAGGGCAGCCTGGCTGGTGGGGAGGAGCAAGACGGGGTCGAACAAGTCAGGTGGAGCCACATTGTTTGGAGACTGGCATCGTCTGGGCAGGACAGGGACAGCTGGGAAGTGGCTCTCTTCCTTCTCTTCGCCCAGCTCAGGAGGCTCTGCCATTCCCCCCACCCCTTCTCAGAGGCCCCTGGGAAGAACATTGGAAGCTGACGGTGGCCCCCAGAGCTGGGCTGCACCCTACTGGCAGGACTGTGAGGACCCTCAGCAGACCCGGCCCTCCCTCCCCTGGGACTGAGGGAAAAACAAGAGAGGGTGTTTGTTGTTTTGTTTTAAAAGGGGGGGCGGGGAGGAGAGTCCAGACGGCATGGCATCCGAGTGGGGCTCCTGAGTGTGGCTCTGGCCTCTAGAAGGCCACCCTGTAGCCAGTCCAGGGCAGGGGCGACTAAGGGCAGCCCTCTGGGAGACACGGCTGTGAGACGGGGCAGAGACTAGGGCTGGGGAAGGGGTGATTTCTAAAACCAAACCAGGGTAGAAAGCGCCTCCCCTGCCCCCACCCAGCCCCAGCCCTGAGGGTGCCGCCAGGGCAGATGCCCACCTGGGGAAACAGCTGCATGTGGGTGAGATTCCTGTTTGAAAAGAAATTCACCTGCAGTGAAAACCGAAGAGCCGCCTGGCTTTGGCTGGAAGGTCCCCACCCCCCATCTCTGCAGGGGCTGGCTAGAGGCCTAGTTGGGTTTGTGGGGTTCTCCCCCACCCCACTTCTCTCCTTTCTCTTACCCCTTCTTCCTTCCTTCCTTCCCTCCCTCCCCACTCTCTTCTCCCTCCCTCCTTTCCTTCTCTCTCTTCTTTGATCACAGGTGGCTCTAGTCCCCTTCCAGCCCAGCCCCAGAGCCATCTGGGTGGTAGCTGCACCCACTTTCCAGACATGCCGGCCCAGGGTTTGGTGCTTGGCCCCAGAGAGTAAAGCTCCGGCGGCTGGTGATGCCTTTCCAACCCTCAGTGTGGATTTGGCACAGCTGACACTGTGGTGTTTCTCCTGACTTTCACAAGCCACCCCTTCTGTCGCCTCCCGCGTGGTTGTGGCTGGTGACAGAAAAGTGTGTCGGATCACAAAGCATCTTCTGAGAGGCCCCATCAAAGGATGCAGGCATCTGCAAGGGGCAGGGAGGCCTGTGGCGTAGCCCAGATCTCGGTGTCCACGGCTGGCCTTGGTTTGTCAAGAGCAGCCTCCCACCCTGCCCACCCTGGTGGGCCGCAGTACAGGATGCCCAGGGGCTCACTGGGATTTGCTGACAGAGGCTTGTCCAAGAAAGTCACATAGCCAGCTCCACGGGAGGTGACCTCGCCATCGCTTGAACCTGATCGAGGATTCAGACGGCACACTGCATCTTCCACCACCACACCCTGGGGCAGACAGCCAGTGGCCCCCCCAAGATGTCCTCCTGTGGTGCTCGGCCTGTGACCGGCAGAAGGAGCCCTGCAGGTGTGAGTCAGTGAAGGCTCCTGAGGTGGCGAGAGTGTCGCGGTCATCCAGTGGCCCAGCTTAACCACAGCGTCCTTGTGAGGGGGAGGAGGGGGACAGAGTCAGAGGAGATGTGACAAGAGAGGCAGAAGTTAGAAGATGCGCTTGAAGATGGAGGAAGGTCCACGGGCCATGAGCCACGCAGCACCTCTAGGAGCTGGAAAAGGTGAGGAATGGATCCCCTCCTAGGACCTCGGGAAGGACCCAGCCCTGCCCGTGTCTTGATTTTACCCCAAAAAACCATTTCGTCCTACTGACCTCCAGGACTGGAAGAGGATACACTTGTGTTGTTCTGAGCCATGAAGTTTGTGGTCACTTGCCACAGCAGCGACGGGAAGCCCGTCCGCCCAGCGAAGCTCTCCTGCAGGCCTCCCTGCCAAGCCCGCACCACACCCACCCGAGACTTCTCCAAAGAAGCTTCCGAAGCTGAGTTTGGGAATCGGAAGTTTATAAACAGGGCTGTTTCCTGGAGACCACCTCTAAGAACCTGTGATGTTTTTATCTGCGTAGCAATGAAAGTGCGAGTGTTCCAAAAAGGGCACGTGCCCAGTGTCTCCCAACGCTCTGTGCAACCCTTTTTTCCAGGGCTGACTCCTGCGGTTGGGTGGTCTGTGAGGGATTGACTGAAATGCCTCCACCTCTCCTGGCCTCTATATCTCCGCCCATGACCCTCCTATTCAGGGGCCAGCACTGCCTGGAGAGAGGCGGGAGGGAGGGACCCGAGAACAAGGACATAGGTCTTGGCCCTTATGTTTCAAAAAGGAATGGCCCAGATGTATGAAGAAGGAAAAAGTGGAGAACGTCCAGTAGGGCTGATTCTTCAATGAACAGGAATGAGGTTACTCAGAAAAGCAGCGGCGAGAGGAGCCAGGGTGGCGTTCTTGGAGTGCACTGGGTTTGCAGTTTGAGACGAGAGCTCGGAACTCCCTGTGGGCAGAGACCAAGGGTCGACCCAGGATCCTGACGGTACTGCAATTTATCCAGCGCCTGCTGCAAGTCAGGCACTTTCATTATCTGGTTCAAGCCTCATCAACACACTGTCGGGCTCAGGAGCGTGGACTTAAGAGATGTTAAGTGCCTTGCCCAACACCTACTCAGTAAACAGCGGAATTGCAGGCCTCGCGGGCAGTGCGCAGCGTGTGTCCTCAGCAGCGTGTGGGTTTCTCTAGCATCTCCCAGAAAACAGCTGGCCGGACTGGCTCAGGGGTGTAAGGGCACCTGGGTACCTGGGCAGGGCAGGGGTGGCAGACGTTTGGGGGGTTCAGGAGCCCGGGTCTGCCTTTCCAGCTTTGCTCCCGAGTTGTCACTGTCTCTGCTTCCACTCTCTCCCTCCTTCCCTGGGCACCTTGTCTGGGGCAAAGTCCTCCTTGTCCCTAGCTGACCCCAGCCCCTCACCTGGGCTTGGTAAACCTTGTCCTTTGCCCCAGCAGTGTCACATCTCCACCAAATTGCAGTTGTAGCAAGAGGAGACCTGCAGATGCTGCCGATCTGCTGGTGGCCTCTCAGCGGAGGAAGGAACGATCGCCTGCCGGGTCCGGGTGGTGTGTGCAGGGGCAGTATGGGACCAGGAGGGGGTGGGCTGGGATCCGTACATCACACTGGTGCCCGCCCGTTCAGCAGGGGGGGCAGCCTGAGGGAGTTAATGAGCACTGGGCTTGGGGGCCTGAGTTTGGAACCCGCGGGTGCAAGGAGAAGGATGCACATGAGCGCGCAGAGGGTGGAGGAAGGAAGGAGGGGTGGGAGGGCAGTGAACGGTCAGCCAGCCCTTGCCGACTTTAACTGGAGTGGGGAAGAGTGTGTCTAATGTGGTCCTCAGAAGAAAATTGCTGAGGCGAAAGAGAAGTTTTAGGTGGATGACTTAAAAGATGAAATGTAAAGATTCCTTGGGCAGCTGACCTGAGATGACCCTGAGGGACCCTAGGCCAGCGGTACCCAGGGAGCCAGGCCCTGCCTTGACACACGCCCAGAGATGCGGGACGGGCTCCTTCCCTGCTCAGGTAGCCAGCGGTGCTGGGCCAAGTCAGGGCCTGGCTGCATGTGGCTTCTTTCTCTAAACTAACACACAGTCTACAAATGTTTTCAGTAAGGAACAAATTGAAAATGGCTACCACTCATTGCACCTTAAATATATGCCAGGTACCATGGTATGTGCATATAAACCCTTTACATGCCTATTCTCCTTAAGTCTCACACAGTCCTTAAGTAAAATGCTGTTCCCGCTACTTCACAGAGGAGGAGCTGAGATGAGGACAGCAGCAGTTCCCTGGGAGGCTAACAAAGCTCCGCCCTCAGGGCCCTCTGGTGCACAGGCCCCTGCCGGCCCTGGAAGGGGCCCAGCCATGTGTTCTCATGGTCATGTGCTTTGTAAATTTTGCAAAGTATGTTATTTGCAATGTGGTCAGGATGGGTTATCTCCACTCTGATGTCCCCTCCAGCACACACACATTCCCTTTGTCAAGTGACATCATGTGACCCAGCTTGTGGGGTAAGGGGATGTTGAGTTGGGGATACAGTTAGTTTGGATGGAGTGAGATCTGTGCATGTCATTTGCTACCACTTCTGTATATGGCTCAAGCCAGCTCCCTGTGCAGGAACGAATTCCAGGTCTATGCCCTCTGCCGACTTACCGACTCACCCAGGGTCTCAGCTGATACGAGGGTGTTTCTGCATATTTGTGGAGGGATGTGGACAGTAGAGGAAGCGCGGGTCTGAAGCATGTAGAGCCCGAAGCTATGGAGCTACAGTTCTTGGCAGCTGTTGTGTTTTTAGGGCACAATTCAATAGTAATCCTGTATCTCGTGAGTATGTCTGTGCGGTCTACATATTCCAGCTGTCAACGGTGAAAACATTTCCATCAACCTTGCTAGAGGAAAGACTGAATTATCTTTTATAAAATTATAGGAAGAGTCATTCAGAACCCCAAAATGCAGGATAAAAGTATTACACAAGTGCATTCATTAATGGAAACATTGTTTTTCTAGATGGTTCAGCTTTTGTAGTGTTTGTCAGCTCTTCAATATTTGCAATTTGTCAGGAAGTCTTTTACATTCTAAACCATCGCTTTCATACCTAGTTTTGTATTTGTATTTTGTAGTCTTTTCTTGGTAAAGAAAATGTACTCCAAATTGTATAAAGAGTTAGGCCCTACAAAACCTGGATCTATTCCTGAAAGAGTAGTTAGTAACAGCCGAAATCACAGCCACTAAGTGGCCAAGCCAGGACTGGAAGCCACAATCCAAGTGTGGACCTCACGGGGCGTCTTGGACTCTGACGTGCCCACCCCCACACCCCCTGTGTCACTGAGGCGCTAAAGTGCAGATGCTGATTCAGTAGATGTGGCTGGGCCCAGGTGGTGTATAGCTGCTACCCTGTGGGCACAGTCTGCATGGCCAGGGTCGCTAAGCTCAGGCGCTCTGTGGCGCTCTATGGCTAGCTCGCATGCGGTGTAATTAGATCACTGTCACTGCTTCCTTGTCAGTGGAGTCTGTCTCATCAACAGGCCCCTTTCCCCTCATTCCAGCCCGGGAGACTGGCACTGAGAAGGTTCTTGAACTCCTTTTCCACTACCCAGCTTCCCTCCCACACCTTCGTGGGGCTCCTCCCATGGGCTGGGTAGCTTCCACAGACCATCACTAACCTCCCAACCACTCGGCTGCAAGTGGGCACATTCCCATTTTGCTGACAAGAACATCGCCACTCACAGAGGTCGTGTGACTTGCCCAGCGTGGCAGGGTCAGTGGCTGAACTCACAGATCCAGGCGCACCCCCTTACCTGGTGGCAGGTGGGCTAAGTGGGGAATCCTGGAAGTCAGCCCAGGGTCCCCAAGAAGAATGTCCTTTCTAGCCCCCACACTTCCTGGGGGGCCCGCCCCTCTCCTGTCTGCAGGTCCCCTGAGCCCTGTGATGGGCCTTCGTAGAGCACTGGCATTTCCAATGTGACAAATGTACCTGGCTGGCTGCTGCTTGCCTGGCTGCCTCCACCTTAGAGACAGAGCTCCTTGCTGAGAGCCAGTTTCCTTGTGCATTAAATGGGCTTAACATGACCCACCTCACAGGGTTATTCAGAGATTAAATGAGGCATTATATGACAAGTTACATGGTACTACTCCGCGTGTGTTGGCCCGTAGCACCCGCAAGACTGGTCACAGTTGTTCCTGAGCTAAGCCGACGTTGGAAATCAGGTCACTACTTATAGCATGTACTCCCGGCTTCCTTTTTCTCAGTGTGCGTGAAGAAGAGACCAAGTTAGAACACAAGGACATCTGGAAACATCTCACACCTGCAGAGGGCTGGGCAGAGGCTAAGGGCTTGATGGCAGCTAATTGTTCCCCGACAGATGTCAGCTTTGCCTGTCTGTCTCAGTGTGTTTGCAGCTGTGCAGCAGGCTGCCAGCCTCTGGCATTCTCTTCCCTCCTCCCCAATGCACCCAAATTCCTGGCCACCTGATGACAACAGGCCGTGGTGATTTTTGTTGTCTTTGTAGCACGTGTAGCTGTATTTGTTTCCTAGAGGCTGCTGATGTTTGTTCTATGGGCACATTTTCCAGGAGAAAATGCTAAGGGATGAGGGCGGGCTGTGTTTCCTGCCTGTCCCAAATGTCTGGAGGCTTCCTGGTCATTAGCATCCCCCAGAAAGACATGCTCTGTAAAGGCTGCAGGCTCTGTGCGGTGCTGCCCTCAACTCTGTAGCTGAGAGGGTCTGACGTTTGTCGCAGCCTGGCCTGGGTTTGGGTTCTTCTAAGCTGTCCCTGCAATGCAGATGCAAATTTGGAAAAAGAGGAACATGGGACCTGCTCACCGGGGAACAGCTTGCTAAGCACACGCTGTCACTGGCTTCGAGAGCAGGGAGACAACATAATTACAGTCATTCCAAGAGATGTGTTCTGCTGAATGGCCTCTTTTGGGAGCACCCATTTCTTTGGTGCCAATACAATTAAAAAAAAAACCCTTTTGGTAAATTTCAAAATGCCACAGGTAAAAGCACACTGCTTCACTCAACTCCTTGAATATTTGTTTAGGATTCAATGTATCTCATTAGAATGGTTTTTGCAAGGGATTGAAGCCCCTGACCCTGCCTTTTGGGGAAAAGGGGTGTCCAAGAGTAAAGGGAGGAGCTTTCCTCTTAAACCCGCTGACCTCAACTGTATTCCACGTAAAGCATTAGTTTCAGAACAATGTGAACACCGACTGAGCCCTGGGAATGCAATTTGCCCACTCATCTGTTTCTTAATTTGGTGTCTGAATCAACAGGCTTTGGCCAGAAAGAGGAAGAGGGGAAGTTGTGAAAATCCTTTCCCTGCAAAACTTTGTTTGACAGACACCTGTTCGTCCTGAATGTCAGACAAAACCCCGGGCTCTCGAGGGTGAAATTCCTTCTAGTCGTCATTTCCATCAGTCTGATGTTACAGACCCTTCTGCCTCATTTGCCCATGTGTTCGTTCATCCATGCAATGAGTGTTCACTGAATGTGAGCTACGTGCCAGGATGGCACTGGACACTGGGGACACTGTCCCTGCCTTTGATTTGCTTAGCAGGCAGTGGTGGGGAAGGTCAGTGCTGCTGTCAGAGAAAGCCCAGGGTCGGGGCCATGTTTGGGTCTAACGGGACAGAGAGGCTTCCTGGAAAAGTCCTGGAGAAATAGGTTAGGGATGGCTAGGAAGGAACTTTGGAGAAAGAAAGAGCTGTTGAAAGGGAAATGTTGACGGTGTGGCCAAATGGGTACTGTGTACAGTCTCTCTCCAGGCCCCGCAGCCTTTAGAAAGAGATCTGTCTCCCGAGCCTGCACCGTGCGCTGGCAGGTCTGTCAAGGACACACTGCGTGTGCTCATCATGGTGCGGGCGGCCCTGACGCTGCTGCCCCCACGTGACACAGAACAAGCACGAATGGGGAAACACAGGCCCCAGGAGCCCCGCCTCCCTCGTGTGTGTCCATTCACTTTTCAGTAGAAGTTGAACGCTGCTACATGTGCTGTCCTCAGGACTGGGGGTGCAAGCAGTGAATGCAACCGCATCTCTGCCTGTCTGGACCTTTCTGTAGTGATAAGGAGAGGCTGACAATCAACAAACAAGCAAATCTATGGCCTGTCAGACTGTGATGGAGAACGATGGCTATGGAGAAAGACGAAGGAAGGAAAGGAGACAGAGGGTGCAGGGCTGGGGTGGGAGGTAGAGGACGCCACACCAACAGGTGACATTCGAGCAAACTCTTGAGGAGTAGCGATGTGGATATCAGAAGTACCCATGTTCCAGGCAGAGGAAATAGCAAGTGCAAAGGCCCTGAGGCAGCTTGTTGGGGAGTGCTGGGAAATGCAGGGAGGCCTGGGAGGCAGGAGCAGAGGGATGGAGGGAGCATGGTGGGAGGGGAAGGGAGGGTGCTGGGACCAAGCACAGAGGGCCTTGGAGCTCTGACCCAGGGTGATGTGAGAAGCCAGTGCAGGCTGTGGGCAGGGGAGTGGTGTGATGTGGCTTATGTTTCAATATGAGCCCAGTCATCAGAGCAGCAAACTGGTGCGTAGCAAGAAAATAATAATAATAATAATCAGTGTCTGCAGAAACCAATTAAGCAAAAATACTTGTAGAACCTCTAGTGCATGAAGGACATTTTTCTAGGTAGTTTGGTTCCTGTCCTGAAGGAGTGAGCCTGCTGGAGGAGCAGAGGCTGTGTGTGCACAAAGATGATGACTCATTGCCAGCAGTACGGCATCTGTGTCCAAGGAGTCACGTGTCTTAGAAATGGCCACACAGTGGTAAGTTTGCGTGGACAGGCGAAGAGGAGTGCTGGCTGTGTGCTAGCACTGTTCTAAGTGCCTTGGATCTTCCCGTGGGGATGAGGTTAGTGAGTTTCAGTTGTACACGGGACAATTGAGGATCATGTTAGGCAGAAGTGAACCATTCCACCCTTTCCTGCAGGGGTCTAATCTGGAAAGCTTAATCTGTCTTATTTGGTAGGAGCTAATGAGCTAATATATCTTCAGTAAAGCAAAGATCAATAAGAAAATTTGCATAAAAATTTGTATAAAACTAGTCAAGCACACAAACCAATGATTTCAGACCGCAAACACCAAAACACCAAAGTGATAAGGTGGCAGGTGTCTCAGTTAGCTACTGCTGTATAACAAATGACTCCAAAACTTAACGACTTAAACAATGATTTGTTATTCCTTATGATTCTGTCAACTTGGCAGTTCTTCTGCTGGTCTCTCCTGGGCTCCTGCATATGGCTGCATTTGGCTAGGGGGTCAGCACACAGATGGGCACAGCTGGGGTGCTGGGTCACCAGGGTCTTTCTCTCCATGTGGTATTGTTTTAAAATACAGGTTTTATTATTATTTAGGTATGGTGGGGCCAAGAGATCAGGTGATGATTACCGCTGATAGGGTAGTTTATTGCTCACAGATCCAAGAGAAGGGGACATGCTGTGCCACCCAGGGCCACACAGGGAAGCACAGGTCAATCAGGAGACAGAAGGAATGATGGAAAAACATGGGCAAGAGTCTTTATTGTGGTTTCCATGGGAGGGCATGGGTGAGGCAAGGTGAGCAGATTTAGGATTGGCTAGTGTGAGTAATTTCAGCAGGCTCTGGGTGTAGCGGCTGTGCCTAGCTGTCTGGTACCTGGCCCTGGGGTAATTAGGGCAGATGGATAGTGACCCAGAGGCTGATAAAGTAGGTGGTTAGGGGTATGGGATCCGGGTTGGTTGGATTGTGTATGAACAGCATGCTCACGGGCAAGGTTTTTACTATCTCTAGGAATTGCCTAACCCTGGGAGGGACAGTCCCATCAAAGTCAGCAAGCCTCCAGATGACAAAGCATCAGGATACAGAAAATGGTTACTGTAGGTATAAAAACCTCTCCCTCCACATGGTCTCTCATAAGGGCTCTGGAGGGAGCTTCCTTAAAGGATGTCAAGGGCAGTTCAAGAGAGCAAGAGCAGAAGCCACAAGGCCACGTAAGGCCCAAGCTTGGAAGTTGTGCAACATCACTTCCGCTGCATTCCATGAGTCAAAGCAAGTCATGGACCCAGTTCTCGATGAGAAGAGATGAACACCAACTGTGTGGGACGGGAGGGTTGTTGCAACCATTGCAAACAACCTACTACAGAAGATGGGGTTTTAGGATGCTGCTGGGGCCTTTCTCAGCTGAGTAGATCCAACAGGAAGAGGAGAAAGAAGTTGAGCTCCAGCTCATTTGTCTCTGCTGTGTGTGGACAGGGTACCACTTCCCAAGCACAGTTGGTCCCAGCATTGAGGGACAGTTGGGTGTTTGCCCAGGAGCCTGCAGGGACTTTTTGTACTTTTCGAGGTTGGTTGGCGTGACTCTGCGTTGCTGTCCCTCCGACCGCCCCAAGGCCTGGCATCCCGGGAGAGTGCCTGCCTGCTCTGGCAGGGAGCCCAGGCCTGTTTGCAAACTGTTTGAATGCCTTAGGGTCAGACTTTCTCATGGACATGTTATTTTCTTATCAGGAGTTAAAGTAACCCTATAACTTTTCCCATAGAAATGCAGATGCTTTATTTTAATACAATAAAAGTGCCATTTGTAAAGCATGTGGAATTGGGCCAATAATAACCAACATCTACCCCACAATTTAGGGCCCAGGAAGCACTTTCTCATGTGTTCTTTCATTTGTGCTCATAGCCACCTGTGGCTTAGGCCTCATGATCCTAGTCTTTCACAGGAGGACCCTGAGGCTGTGGGGCTCAAGGGACTAGCTGGGGGTCCAGGGTGAAGCTCTGGGGGCCCTACAATACCTCCCCACCTCACGCTGGTGCTTCAGTGAGTCACTTCTGTCCCTCATACCTGCTTGTTCTGTGGCTGTAGTCACTAGGACATCATTTCACCCTTTGAATTACATGCTTTGGGGAGTCCCCTGAGGGTACCGAGGAGTTAGCCTTTGCCAGGGGGTACTACCCTGACACCCCCAGACATGCCCGGCCCTGCCTGCTGCTCCACCGGCTCTTGCTCTAGGGCCCGCAGCACGGTCCTCCATTTGCTGGGAGAAGAGTTCAGTCCCTCCAGAACACACCTGTGAAGGGCCAAACAGGCTCTCCAAGCCCGAGCCCCAAGTCACCCCTGGGGTGCAGTGAATATTCGAGACTCATCCTGGTGAGTCATTTGTTCTGCATCTAGCAGTGTGAGCTAGACACCTACCTGTCGGCTTCAGAACCCCAAGTGAAGCTGTCGTTATCAATCCAGTTGGGGCAAAGAGGGCTGAATCATAGCTTGAGTCACTCTCCCACGTAGTACACAGGACATTGTCCTCAGACACGCACTGACAGCAACCGAGGCCGATGAGGACAAAGTCTCCCATAATAACACCCTATTTCTTTGGAAACCAGAGTGTAGTCATTTAAATGCTGCTTGGTGCCCATGGACACATCCTGCATGTCCTAGAACTCAGAGGTTTCTCCAGTGCCCACAGGGACCCAGAAGGGTTCAGGTGCGGCTATGTTTCAGGATTGGATTTCCAGGTTGGAGATCAACCGCTATTAGGAGGTGCCCTCTTACTTCTCTGCTTCCTTTGTGAACAGAGGTAACTAGACTGCCAGAAAAAAACCTCAGACACCTCCCTTAGGAGGCCTTGCGGAAGATGCTTTCCAAATGAAAGGGGCTCAAGAGGACAATGGCATCTCCCTGACTGGGGGAAGAGTCGGGGCAGGTCCAGCCAAGGTGGGCAGGGCCGGCCGCGTCCTGATGTGGCAACAGCAGGTGCACAGCTGCTCTGGAATCCTGGGCCTCTACAGCTGTTGCTCCTGGGCCCTGCTCCTGTGTCTTGACAACCCTTTTCTCTGGAGGAGGACAGTCTCTTCCTCCCTGCATGAAACCCCTTCAGCCCGACTTTTCCTCTCCTGCACAGGACTCTTCTCTGCTGACTCCTTCGTGGTGTCTGCCTTTCCCCTTAGCTCAGTGCTTCTCGATTGGGTTGGTTTTGACCTCCCCTCCCCCGGGGCATTTGGTAACGTCTGGAGATATTGTTGTTGGTAACTATTAGAGATGTGCTACTGGCATCAAGCGGGCAGAGGTCATGGATGCTGCTAAACATCCTACTTGCACAGGACAGGCCTGCATGGATGGTGCTAAACATCCTACTTGCACAGGACAGGCCTCCACAGCAAAGCATTATCCAGTCCAAAATGTCAATAGTGACGGGGTTAAGACAGTGGTCCCCAACCTTTTGGCAGCAGAGACAGTTTCATGGAAGACAATTTTTCCATGGAACCCAGGAGGTGGGGACACGGGGAGGCGGAGCTTATGCAGTGATGCGAGTGATGGGGAGCGGCTGTAAATACAGAGGAAGCTTTGCTCACTCACTGGCCACTCACCTCCTGCTGTGCGTCCTGGTTCCTAACAGGCCATGGACTGTACCAGTCTGAGGCCCAGGGGTTGGGGTCTGCAGGGTTAAGAAACCGTACTGATGGTGGGGTCCCCTTTCCCAGTAAATAAAGTCCGAGATTCTCAACCTCAGCATCAGTATGAGTTGAGTATCTTTTATTCAAAATACTTGGGACCGGAAGGGTTTCGGATTTCAGATTTTTTTTTTTTTTTTGGAATATTTGCATTATGTTTGCCAGTTGAGTATCCCCAGTCTGAAAATCTGAAATCTGAAATGCTCCAATGACCCTTGCCTTTGGGCATGACCTTTGAGTGTCATGTCAGCACTCAAAAAGTTTCAAACTTTGGAGCATTTCGGATTTCAAATTTTCAGATTAAAGATGCACAATCTGTACTTTTTACAATACCTTGAAAATGGACCATGCTTGTCTTGTCTCATTTGATCTAGAGCCTCCTTCTCCTCCACGCCCATACCACTAATTCCTATATAAGCCCAGGGAAAATCATCCATTACTATATCCATTGCTACCCATTAGCTTCTGGAGGCCAGGAGGTTTTCCAGGTCTGTCCCTTCATCATCAGCAGCATCAGCATCAACAACAACAATGACCTCAGGGTCGTCTTAGGATTGCATATAAGCTACCCAACAAGCAGTCATCGGTCCCTTGTCTGTAGCCAAATGCTGCCTGAATTCAATTCCTGCCATCGTGTATCTCTTAATTTCAATGTAGGCAGCACTGAACCTGGTCCATGGGCTTATCAACAATGACATCTTCATTGTCATCACCGTAGTTGGCACCATTGTTGTCATCGTCGTTGCAAACCGGGCTGGTGGGGAATGGGGAACAGTGCAGCAGAGCTTCACCACGCTGCCGGCTGCCTGGGGCCATGTGCTGTCTTGGGCTTTAGTGTTCACTTCGTCCAGTGTGAATGCATTTTTTTAAGAGTTATTGGCACCTGAGCCCCTAGTGACCAGGTCCTTCTTTCTAAATATGCGTATGTGCAAGCATGCGCGCGCGCGCACACACACACACACACACACACACACACACACACACACACACGGAGAAACCCAAATGATGTCACTAAATATGCACATCGGAGCAGGCTGCCCAACCAGGTACGATTCTGCCAGAGCAAAAGCCCTGCTTGGTTCTTCTTTTCTGCCCCCACCACTGCATTATGGCTATCCTTGGTCTGTGGAAGCCAAATTTTGGGCATTCTCGGGCATCCTGCCCCCACCCCATATGTCTTTCCCATTTTTTAATTACCACTGGAGTGGAAATTGCACTTTGCCATTTGCCCTGGCCCCCAGAAACTGGGACTCCTGGGTGTCTTAACTTAGCATCTGACTCAATTAGATGCTGAGGCCCTCCTGCCTCTGTACCTAGAGATGGAGATAAAGGGTGTGCTGGGGCAGGTTAGGGGCAGTTTGCCCTCTGTTTGTTGGCTTTCCCGACTTGTCCAATGGAGAAAGCAACCAGAATCTGAAGTGACAGCCACGGTGCCGTCAGCCACGCTGTGGAGACTCTCTCCTCCCCCACCTCTTCCGGGGGCCACTCCTGCCTCCCTCTCACTTCCAACGGCACGCTTAGGAGTGAGTTATAAAGTGTCACCTTGGGAAGCAAGACTTGAATAGTAATGCAAGTTAGTTATTATTGATCATCTCTGCATGCACTTTCTATATTGCAAGCACTTCTTAGGACCTAGTAAGTAATAAATAAAGTGCCTCTAGATCACCTCGCTGCTTCCTACCGCCGCTGCCTCTGCTGCTGCTCCCCGGGAATGCAGTTCTGGTTGTGTACCTCCTGGTTACACACACTAAAGTGATGGTACCCACGAGAGGAGTGCAAAATATTTCCATAATCGTGTGTGTGTATGTACACGCAGAACTATCAGAATCAAAGCTATATTTAGAAAGTTTATATTATAATCAATACCTACAGTGGATGCTACTGGTGCCTCGCCCAGGCCCCCTTTCCCAGGCAGGTGCACTCATCTCCCAGCTTCTTTGAGTGCTGGCTCGCAGCAGCTGCCAGCTTCCGGAAGAACTGCCCTTAGCAGAATGGGAGCCACGTGCTTGGAAGGTTATCCCCTCCCTCGGCATCCGTCAACAGTGACTGAGTGCCATCAGGGCTGTATTATTAATAGTCACCTGTTTCTGCAAATAAATTACTCCAAAAGTTAGTAGCTTCAAATAGCAATAAACATTTGTCACCTCCTGTGGACCAGGGATTTGGGAGCCGCTTAGCCGAGTGGTTCTGGCTTGGGTTTCTCATGAAGTTGCAGGCGGTATGTCCACAGGGCTGCAGTCATCTGCAGGCTCGACTGAGGCGGGTGGCCCCGGGGTCTCACTCACTCGGCTGGCAAGGCGGTGCTGGCTGTTGGCAGCATACTCAGATCCTCTAACCATGGCATTCTCCCAGGGTTGCCTGACCCAGCAACTGGCTTGTCCCGCAGCGGGCAACCCGAGGGAGCAAGGCAGAGTAGCAAAGCCTTTTCCGACTTCACCTCGGAAGTCACATGGCATCACAAATGTCTCATTCTTGTCCCTGCAGGCAAGTCCTGCCCAGGTTCATGGGTAGAGGAATCAAGATCCACCTTTTGAAGGGAGGAGGGTCAAAGAATTTGAGAAGATATTTTAAAACCACCACAGGGGCCAACTCTGTGGAGCAATTCGTGGTCAGAGCTTCCCTGTGGATCAGGCCGTGTGTGACTCCAGCCGAGACCACCTGCTGGCTTCCCTGCCCAACCCCACCTCCTACCATCCCCCAACTCTTATTTCGATTCCCTCCCTCCCCTAATACATCGCTCAAGCAAGAATGCCCATTTTAGGCTCAGCTTCTAGAGAACCTGACCTACAATAACATACTTTTTAAAAAACTTATATTCTAAAATATTTAATTCAGCCTTGCAAGAGAGCAAGAACTCACTACTGAGGAAACAGCACCAGGCTATTCATGAGGGATCTACACCTTTGACCCAAACACCTTCCGCTAGGCCCCACCTCCCAACACCACGATGCTGGGGATCAAATTTCAACATGAGATTTGGTGGGGACAAACAAACCATATCCAAACCATAGCAGTATCCATCTGGGCCACTCTGCATCACTCTTGGTACCTGGGAAACAAGGGGAACCGACCCAAACATGAAGCCTATGCTGCTTACTGTGCTGTGAGTATTAAAGTCCCTTGTCTCTGACCTAGGAGTCTTGTGTCTTCTGGCAGCATCTGTGGAACTGTGGCAGGCTAACCTGTAATGATAACTCTTGCCAAGGTGCATATCAAAGTCACCCATGGGGCTTCAAAAATACATACTTCTCTTGGTCCCACCCCAGAAATTCAAATTCAATATGTTTGGAGTGGGGCCCAGGTACCTGAGTTTGTTTGTGTAAGTTCTCTGGATGGTTCTGAGTGCACTCCTGTTGAGACCACTGAGACCACTGTTCTCATGATAGTCAGGTCCCCTGCAGGTACCCAGTGGGGTTCTGGAGAGCCTGCACAGTAAGAAGGCAGGTGCAGTGGTGTCCCATGGGAAAAGATGGGCCTCTCTGGTGGTCTCACCAGGCTCTGCCTGAAAACCACAGCATCCCCCCACCCCGGGGCATCTGGGTGGGTGAGGCAGCAGGGTAGTAGGGTCGTAGGGTATGTATACCTACAACTTCTCAGAGAACAACCTTCTCCAGACTGTGCAGACCCTGGATTTGCCCAGAGCATTTTAGCCATGCTGTGAGAGGGTATCTCTCCTGGAAATGCTGCTGCCGAACATATTCCTCTCAAATTTAAAACTGAATCTCTGAAATGATAAACATTTCAATAATTATGACAAAAATCTTATATTTGTGTTATTTCTCTCTCTCTCTCTCTCTCTCTCACACACACACACACACACACACAGACACACTTGAGCTGCATGGCTTGTTACAGGCTTTGAAAACCTTTTATATTCACCAAGCTGTCTCAGTGGCACTGCTGCAAGGAGCTAGGGAAAGAGAAAAGTCAGTCTGAAGTTTGCTTGCAGGCTGAAAGGTAGATTTCTCACGTTCTGGCTCCTCCTGGGACAGTAAGGCAGAATGTTGGACCCTCCTGTGCCAGTGTGGGGGTGGCCCAGGGTTTGCTGGGTGCTAACAGACCTTTTACATACCCTTGTTCTCCCTGAAGAAAAGAGCTATTCGAAAGCAGGCACCGTCCACAGAAAAGAGATGAGGTCTTTGGGCTAAAAGGAGGTGAATAAGACAGTCATTAAGAGAGATTTGTGGCAAGGACATCCTGAGTCTCAGGGACTCTATATTCAAACGTGAAACACGGAGAAAATATTCACCATCACAGGGGTACTGTCAGATAATGTATGTTCAACATTTAGCGCATTGGAAATACTCCATATGGGTCGTCATAAATACCATGCTTGGCTGCCCACTCAGCAGTTTCGCTTTTCCCTTATCCCAGGGCAGAGGGGATGTGGGTAGTTGTGTCAGGGTCTAGCTGGGAGAAGTGAGGGGAGAGGAAGTTGGAGATGAGGACATGCTGGTTCTGGTGGTCCTTGGCTGTCCTAGCGTGAGTCCTGTCCCGCAGGTGTGCGCCTGAACGTCCCCAAGTGGAGCCCACGGCAAACACTCCACCCCCTCCCACCAGAGTTCTTTGCAGGGCTGTCCAAGGAGCAGCCAGATCCATTTCCCCCTGAAAGTATAGAGAATCCGACTCGAGCCCATTGTCTGGTGACTTGATTCCCTACTGTTACCACCGGCGTAAGCTCCCATCTGTAAGGTGACTACTCCCACTGGCTGAAGAAATTAGAATACCACCTTCAGAAGCAGTTTCCCACCCCGAGAAGGTAGCTGAAGGGGGAAATGCTGTCAGAGCCCACGCTGGTTACAGGTTCTCTGCCCCTTCCCATAAACCACCCCCAATACCACAGGCATCTCAGCCAGGGGGATCCTGGTTCCTTTCCCTTAACGTGACTGCAGGTTCCATCTACACATCCAGGTTTGCCCCTTCGCCACTTTCTCAGTCCTTCCACTCCTTTCTAGTGGGCATCTGCCAGGCATCTGCGTCCCACCCTCCAGCTAAGGATGACAGACCCCAGCTCCCCAGCCAAACCCCGCCCATCACAATTGCCTCATCCCCAGCCACAGTGATTGGCTCAGGAGATGAATACGTCTCCCAAACCCAGCCAATCAGCGTCCTTCTACTGAACGACCCCGTGTAGGTTCTCTTTTCTTCTTGGGTCATCCTTCACTGGGATGAAGTAGAGCTGGTGTATCCCGTGCGGATGCCCCTGTCCCCTGACTCGCAATGAAATTGTGTCTGCAGGGGAAGAGAATAAGACCAACACGCAGGAGAATATGCAGAGAGCTGGAGAGTACTGATGCCTTTGCTTTAGTTCTGGAATCCAGTGTGCCCGAGGCCACTTCTGTCCCTAACCAATAGCTTCCCCTCTCTGCTTGATGATTTGAATAGTTTCTGACACTTTTAGCCCCTAAAGTTGCGATCAATACAGTCTTGTTCACCACGCAATTCCCCAGCACAAGTGGGGGTGTGTCTCCATCCGTTTAATTTCTATTTGACAAGAAGCACGTGGTGCGGGCCTGTCCCAGACCCTACACTCTGTCCTGTGTGATGAACCTTTCCTTCCTCACTCTGCTTACGGCACGGCTGTTTTTATCATTGATTATCATCATAATTATTTAAATCATATAAAGTTTGGCACTGAGGATTTCATGTGTTTGTTTTTGCCACAAGATGGCAAAATTTGGGGATGATTTTTACATTTTAAAAAACATCATTTTCAGGGCTGATCTTAATTCTGGGCATGGATCCAATAAATAGTAATATTAATTAAATAAGAAATATTTTTCCAAAAACACAGAACCGACTGTGTGGCCTCCTCTGAGCACTGTCACACTTCCTGGTGATCAAGCCTGTGGCTGGCGGTGATCATTTGAATGTTCATATTCTCGGGGTGGAGCGGCCAAGCAGAAGCACATATGGAGAGAGCTGGAGGAAGAGATCTTTGCACAGCTTCTCTAAAATAAAAATTGTTTTTGAAGAGCCCCAGAAAAGCACACATTCTTTGTTGATGCTGTTGTTTTTCTGACGAGTTGCAGGACCAAAGTGATTCTGAGGCAGCAGGCCCTGACCGAGCTGGAAGGAAGGAGGGGGTCTGAGATTGGGGATGGTGGGGGGGGGGCCTGGGGGGGGCAGTCTGCAGCACAGGAATAAGGCCAAAACTTTCTAATTCAGGATGCTTTTTGCTTCTACTTCCCTACTGAGGGAGAGGGAATTTTGGATGCATTTAATACTGGCAAATTCTTTTTAAATGGTTAAAATAATATATATATAGATTAAACCCTCTCCTAATCTCCTAAACAAATCTTTGAGACATGCAAAGAAAGCGTATTTAACTAATTTCCATCTGGGAAGGTTTTCCCTGGTTGCCTTCTGTTCCTGTGAACCCTTGGAGAGAAGAGCCCTAGTACAAGTCCCCTGCTAGGGAGCTCAGTCAATGCTGCAAAGGACAGGTGGGTGTTTAAGGAGTGTGTGCAGATGGAGGGACCAAGGCCCTTGCCCTAAAGGTTCACTGAAAAATCACTGCCGTGAGGCAGACTGATTAATAGAAGAAAAGGCATACACATTTATTCAGTGTGTCTACATGGGACCCTTCAGAATGAAGACCCAAAGATACAGGGGAAATTGTTCATTTTTGTGCTTAGGCTCAGCGAAGTATGCACAGCCATGTAGAAATAAGACTGGACAAAAAGGGAATGATCTAAGGCTAATAGACTGAGTGGGGAAACCCAGCAAGGCCTGTCTGTCTAGATTCTTCTTGGGCTTTCTGGGCATGCATTCCTTCTTTCTGGGTGTGGGGCAGGACACTCTCTGGAATAGAGGTCTTAAGACCTACTGTCAAACAAGGTAGGTCAGATAACTTCTTGATGGCCAGTTTTTACACAAAATAATTTTAGGTTTCATGGTTGGCTTTCAGATAAGGGATTCTGGCTTTTATGACCCACCTTGGGGAAGAGGGATTCTAGTTTCTATGGCTAGCTTTGGGGAGAATGGAACTCAGAGGCAAGAGGGTGGGAGAAGGTCAAAGAACTGCTTCTGAGGCCTTCCTTTTGGAGTACTGTTTTGTGAATTCAATACAGACAATTCCAGGAGAGGGAAGGATGGATTTACAATGTTTGTCAGAGAATGGAAAGAGACACAAATTAGCTGAGAACTTTTACTGGATTAATTGACCCTTCTGTTGTAGTTGGGGTGCGGTCAAGAAACAGATCCCAGGACAGGGAGTTTAGTAGAAGGAGGTTAGTACAGCAGGCTAGTTACAAAGGTGTTACAAAGCCAGGGCAGGGTGAGGCAACCCAGAGACTAACAAATGCAGGAAGCCACCACCGCTGCTAAGGCTGGAGGAACTATGAAAATAAGTAATTCAAAATCCAAGCTGTTGGAACTTTACATTATTTTGAGCCTTCAAGGAAAGTGATGACTGGGCCTGAGCCACATGATAGGCAGCTGTCACCCAGGCAGCTGTGACCTTTGTTTCTCTGATTCTCTGATTATAGATTAGCCTTCTTCCTTACCCACGTTGTTTTGTGAAATGTTGTAATGACTAGGGAAGACTCCCTTCCCGCTTCACTGCTGATCTTCATTATAGACGCACTTCCCTCTTCCCTTTCCCACACAAAGACGTCACGACTATCACATTGTCTAAGACGGAATGTCAAATATACTCTTTTAAATTGGAAAGAAAATGAAAACAAGCTGTAAAGAAAACAAGCCATAAGGAAAATAAAAAAGAAAACAAACGATAACTAATTAACTTGTTGGAACTCATAAACCAGCCTCGTGTAGACAATATTATAATTCCACAAAGTTTCTTTGTTTTCTGCCTATATAAGCAAGACCTTAACTTTTAACTTAGGAGCATTGACCCCATTCCTTTGGAGTCTGTGTTACCTGAATGGCTACTCTCAGCTTTACACTTGAATAAACTCTTTAAATTGGATTCTGATCCTTTCAATGATTGCAGGTTGACAGAACAAAGGGAGGGAACTGATCCCGCACGCAGATCGAGGAACTGTGAGCTGGAACTCTGGAGGAGGCACTGCTTAGGGTGCTACCCGAGGACCCATGGGCTGCAACCCTGGGGGAAAGGCCAGGCTTGGGAAGGGGGAGCTGGAAGCAGAGAAGAGGCTGTGTGGTGAGCCTGGGTCCAAGGAAGAAATGTGGTCACCTACAGAGATGTAGCCACTGCCCAAAAAAGGCTGGAAAGTGTGGGGGCGGGGGTAGTGTACTACTGAGCTTCCCGCTTCTTGCACCCATGCCTCTCATTGGCTCAACCTAACAGGAGGCAAGTGGGCACAGGAGCCTGGGAAGTGTAGTTTGTGGGGCCAGCCCTAGCAGTTTGGAGCAGAGCAGGGGAAGATGGGGAATGGGCGTGAAAGCAAACAGGCACATACCTGCCCACCTGTGCCAGTGATTTCCCTACCACATGAGTCTGAGGTGCTTTGGGGCATAGCAGATGTCCCTGGCTGAGATGACAGTGGTGATAAAAAAATGTATAGGGAAGTGGATGTTCCCACCTCCAGGCATCAATAAACATCAACTAGTGTATGTATAGATGGTTGATGGGAAAAAATTCCCAATCTTCCAAGAGTCTCAGACTGCCCGGACCACCAAAAGGCTGATAGCTGTTTAACTAAGGGCAGTAATCTAGCTGATCAGGCAACAAAGCAGGCAGCCAGGACCAAAGAGCCCAAAACAAAGGCTCTGATGCTTATTCTAGGCTTAGATCTATCCTTGTTTAAACCCCAGCACTCTCAAAAATAGATCTATAAAGAGCAAACAAATGGGGATTTCATAATGATACTTGGGACACAGATAGAGGACAATATAAGACAACTGAAAAAGGCTAGATTTACAATAAACAAGAAATAATGTTTGTTCCTGGGCATTTGATGGAAAAGGTTATTGCCCATTTACATTGGAGAACGCATTATAAAAGAGACACAACCTATCCTTGGTTACAAAAGTTTATTGTTGGGCCACACAAATGACTATCCAAAAGCTTGTACAAACTTGTCTTATTTGTGCTAAAAGTAATCCAAAGACAGGACCACCTCCAGCAGTAAAGGGGTCCAAACCCAAAAAACAGAGCGAAGAAAAAAATTGGCAAATAGACTTCATGGTTATGCCAAGAACTAGAAAAAACTATAGATACTTGTTAGAATTTGTAGACACCTTCACCACATGGATCAAGGTCGTTCCATGTCAAACAAGAAGACATCTGTGTTAACTAAAGGATCTTTCTTAAAAGATACTAAATCATTAACAGGCCATGTAAGGCGCATAAGGCGAAAGTTAGACCACACCTGTAGGTCATCAATTTACTTAACAAATCACTTGAATTTCAACAAATGTCTGGTGGCTTGTCTCTGATTAACAGACATCCTTATCTTAAAATATTTCAAGACTTTAGACAAAGCTTCATTTCTGCAAATCAAATAATGTTTAAACCCACCTATAACCTGTAAGCACCCCCTTCCCACCCACCCCGGCTTTGAGAGTTCCTGCCTTTTGGGGCCAAACCAGTGTATACCTTCTATGTATTGATTTATGATTTTACATATAATTCCTGTCTCTCTAAAATGTATAAAACCAAAGCATAACCCAACCATGGTGGGACCTCTTGCTCAAGGCTTCTTGGGTGTGGCTCTGTGGGCCATAGTCACACATATTTGGCTCAGAATAAACCTCTTTAAATTATTAATATGTTTAGGTTTGGGTTCTTTCCCATTGGCAAATGCCTCCTACAGATGTTCCTTTACATTGTCTAAGCCCAGGAGAATGGGTACTCCTTAAAACCTGAAAAAATCACCACCCTGAAGACCAACTACAACCCAAATAGAATAGGCCCTATAAAGTTATTTTGGTGACTCATTCATCAGTAAAGTTAAAAGGGATGAGGCCCTGGATTCATCATTTAGGGGTAAAAGTTATACCCATTTATAGTCAGGTTTCTCCTTGCCTCCTTTATAATTCCCAAACAGGTCATGCCCTTGACAGGGAGAAACAAAAGGACCAAATCAACAAAATACCAGGTGGCCGTGGAGGCCCATGACTGACTTTTCCACCAAGAAATACACTCGTGAACTCCTACCGAAACATAAGTTACTTTTCAGAAAACACAATAATACCAAAAGAGCTCTTGGATCTCCAGATAAATAAAAAGCAGTTCCTGTCTCTGAAACCAGCCTCTACCTGATCAAACCAGGAGCCCAGAAGTAGATGACAATGAAAAGGGACACCTTGCCCAAGATACCCCGCCAGGCCTATATTCTTTCAGCCTAATCTTTACGTTGTCACACACACTATACACTATCTAATTAGTCATCCCTCCCTCCTCGATTTAACCTCAAAAAATTATTCAGAAACTTTGATTCCTCCCTTGGGTACAGTTCCTTCTGATTATCTCCTCCCAGAGGGACTGAACAATTTCCTCTATTAAAAATGCCCCCATTCTCCCTTACTTTGTGCTTGCCTTAACTTCAGCATGGAAAGATAATTCCTTGGTAAGAATTCCCCGATTCCTAGCTGCCAACATTACCTAAATGTTGACTGTGTCATCCCACACCCTCCCCCATCCGCCCTTGGTCCTGCTGGTCCCTGGTTATCCCTGCAGTCAGTTTCTCTAGAGTGACAAATGTCACAGTGACCTGTGATCAAAAACGCACAAGTCTGACCTATCGGGTCGAATTGGCTGACAGAGGATGGTCAGTGCCCTGTTTCCATGAACATGCCCCACAGCGACACCTGTGATAACAGCTAAAGGCAATGTAAAGGCAGAGGGGCCGGTGCCCACACACTCTTACCTTACCTAATGGAGGGACAAGCAGTCATCTGTCTGCTTGGCAACACCTACTTTCCGCTTCCTGTTTCCTACCCTCTGGTCCGAGAGAGATGCGCTGGCGCATCCTCAAAGTGTAAGTGTACACACTTACGTCAACATTTTAATAGAAAAAAATCATTGAATATTCCTTCAAAGACTGCCCACTTCCTCACCAATTTGTAAGTTAGATAACTCCTCCAGGACACCACTGTATACTGAACAATGGTTTGACCATGTCCTAAATAAAATCTCTAAAAATGAGAACTTAAATTTTAACCACACATCTGGTATCCTATGTGCACCCTCAGAGGACCACACATCTGGTATCCTATGTGCACCCTCAGAGGACATGTTTGTCTACAGAACAAATGACCGAAGCTAGGCTTATAAATTTCTTGATGGTTTGCACCTAGCAGGTATCTGTTTACAAGGATACCTGGTCACTCCTTTCTCTGTGCATAACGTTTGTGATGGTCGGCATTAGACCATAAAACTGTTTACAAGGGTCACGAAATCTGTGTTAGACCCCCTGCTAGATAAATATTTACCAGGTGGCCTACTAGATTGTAAAAAATTTCTTTGGGCAAACTTTGTTGCCGTGCTGGGGAGCTGCCACTCATAAACATGTGATTGAAAATATTTCCATCACCCTGGAAAGGCTTGCCAGTGAAACCACATTGCCCATAGCAGCTCGACAGAGAGGACAAGGTTCTTTGGCTAAAATAGTACTGGATGATAAAATTGCTCTAGACTATATACTGGCTAAACAAGGAGGTGTTTGTGCTATGGCTAATTCATCATGCTGTGTTTGCATTAATACTTCTATAAAAGTTGAGACCTATCTAAATAAAATTAGACAAGGAGCCACTTGGACCCATGAAGTGACCCCTAATGAACCTAGATATGTTAGAAAACCTGTTTTCATAGTTTCCACTGGGAATAAGATCTATTTTTGAGGGTCTGCTTAAACTAAGAATTATAATTCTATATGTGTTGAAAATTCTCTTCCTTTTTATCAAGGTGTGTACCTGTTGTCTATATTGTATTTTTAAATTAATTTCCCCTTGCTCATAAAATAATTATCCAGCATACAAAAGAGTTCCCTGTTTGGCCACAACCTAGGACCTGTGAGTATTTATAATTAAATACAAAACAATTTTATTCCTTAGACCCAGACTTATGCCCCTTGCCAACGAAAAGTAGCTAGAGCATTTGTTGCCCCAATTCCCCTCAAGACTGAGAAATAAACCAAAAACAAAAGGGGCAGGGGGTGTTTGTAACCATAAGACCAGCCCAAACTGGGCCTACTCTGTTGATGGCAAAATGTCAAGTTACCTTGTAGGTATAACAGAGCTAAAAACTGTAAGTCATGTACCCCAGGCATGCGCAATAATAAAAAAAAAGCTTTGACCTCTAATGACACCCCAGAACCCACAATTTCTCCCCTTGAAACCGAGAAGACAAGGACCTGATGTGAACCTGAACACCAGAACTTTTTCAAAAGTGAGGGGTCTATTGGCCCACAAGATCCAAGCTAAAATCTGCCTCAACATACCTTACCATAAATGGTCAAATTTAAAGCCCTCCAATCGGACCCAACCAAGCCAAATTCCTAAATCCTTCCCCTCGCCCTTCGAACCCATTAATCTGCCCCAACCCCAAATTGGGGAGACTGATTTGAGCCTGCTCCTGTCTCCTTGCTGACCAGTTTTATAATAAAAGCCTTTCTTTCTTGGAAAGCCAGTGCTGTAGTTATTGGCTTCTGTGCACAGTGGGAAGTTGAGCCTATTTGCTCCATAACAATCCCTCTGTCGCTGAGGGGCTCCTTTTCCACAGGTTCCCCGCAGCCAGCAGCCCTCAGTTGATGTAGGGAAAGGAGAGTCTTTCAGCCCCCTTCTCTGGCTCAAATTTTCCCCACCCCTTCCACCTCCCAGTGTGAAAGTAAGACTTCATTGCCACTGGGAGAAAGCAAAATCCCTGAAGTGACTTTGCATCACACTACTCACCCGCCTAATCTTCACAGTTTGGGTTAATACAAGTTTACAAATATTTTCAAAAAATCATCGACCTTCCAATGTTTTTATTTGACTTTGAATTCCATTTCACTGATGGTCCCTGCCCCACCCCTAAAGAACCCTGATCAAGTTCACCCTTCCCCTCTCCAAATACTCTTTCCAAATATACTCATTGAGCATCTACTGAGAGCTAGAAGCTGGGCATTCAAAAATGAATAAGATGCAGTCTTGCCTCTTTGGCCTTCTGTTTCCCTAAAGCAATAGTCGCCCCTCTTCCCTAATCCACCCCTGCAGAATCCTTTTCGCAGTCATCTCACTGAGGAAAATAGTACACAAAGCAGGGAAAGTGAAGCTGCTGTTCTAGAACCTGGCACAGGAGCCTTTCATTTTGTACACCCCAAGCCTCTCCACACCCCTCCCGACCTGGGGACTCTGAGACACATTCTTGGCATCCCTGGGCTTTTTCAAAGCAGAGTTTGTGCAAACTCCTGCTCCAGGGCAATTTGGTAAAAGAACATAAAACTCCTTAGCAAATCTGTTGGGAGACAGAACATAAATTAGGTTTGTCATAAAGATTGCTAAATTTTACTGTCTGTGTGCCCCTTGGCTAATATGAGTCTGTCAGATGAGGAAAATAATCTCTCTTCTCAAGGGACAAGGCTCTGCAGCAAAGAATCAAATGAAATAATCGATTTGAAAGTGGTTTGTAAACTGTAAGTTCTGAACAGATATCAAGGTTTTTCCTTTGGTAATTTTCTTTTCCTTGACAGAAATTTCCAAGAAGATGGAAGAGAAAGGGAAGGAGCCGCATAATGAGGGCATTTCCTTCATTTTGGCTGAGTGATCTCCGGGTTACGGCTCGCAGCGCGTGTGGGCCCCAGACACAAGCCCATGACTTATGTTTGTGTCTGGTCAGTGACCTGGCCACTTCCCTGGTCACAGCCACAGAGGTGGCCTCAGCAATACCTTTCCTGAGACCTCATGTCCACTCCAAGAGACGTGTGCACAACATTCATAAAAGGAAATGTTAAGAAACAAAATTTCAACAAATGGAGTTTAAAGATTTAATTGGCTTTTATTAGACATTCATGCATCGAGTAGCGTCGCATCCAGAGGTTTGGAAGAGGCGCTCGGCGGGGCTGAGCGGAGGAGGGCGGATAGGCAGAAAAAGGCTGTAGAAGCAGAAACAGGGAACAAGAAGCAGCGTGGTCGGTTCAAAGTGACTTTCCTTACAGGGTCAAGGCAGAGGGGACTTCCTCGTCACGCTGGCTAGGGTATACAGGGCCCCTTCTGATTGGCTGCTGTGAATCTCCTGTTTTTTGGGAAAGCTGGCCGGTTTTAAAATTGGGTTTGATTACATCGCACCTAGCACAAGCGACTCCATTCCGGTTTCGTCTGGTCCGTTGGGGCCTAGTGCAGGAGCTCAGTCCACAACAATGGCCTCCCTTAAGTTTTATTGAACATTAGTCTGTGTACGCTCAGTTTTGGGGGGCGGGAGAGTGTTGACCTTGTCTCCACTGAGCACCTGTAGCTCCCGCCATCCGTAGAGTCTTTGAAGATGCAGACTGCACCTCTGTATTTCTAGCTCGTCCTGAGCCGGGCCCCCCTCGCAGCCGCTGCCATGGTTGCTCAGCACTGCGAGCACCGGACCTGCACCCCCAAGGGCTCTGGGGGGCCCTCCACCCGCACCTCTTGCTCTTCGTTGCTGCCCTCTCTCTCAGCTGCTGTAACATAATCCCCCCAGACTCGGTGGCTTAAACCACAGAAAGTCATTTGCTCACAGTTCTGGAGGCTGGAAGTCTAAGCGCAAGGTGCCAACAGGGTTGGTTCCTCCAGCGGCCTCTCTCCTTGGCTTGCAGGTGGCCGCCTCCTTGCCGCGTCCTCACATGGCCTGTTCTCTGCATGCATCCCTGGTGTCTCTCCCCCTTCTTGCAAGGCCACAGTCCTGTTGGATTAGGGCCCCATCCTTGTGACCTCATTTAACCTCAATTACCTTTTTAAAGACCCCATCTCCAATTACAGTCACATTGGGAATTAGGGCTTCAACAGATGGATTTTGGAGGGACACAATTCAGTCCATAACAGCAGAGATATGAGGAAAGGTGTGAATACTACAGCTTTTCGGGAAAGTAATTTGACAATATCTATTATATAATATTAAAATTTTTAAAAATATACTCTTCTACCTAGCAATTTATTCCTAAGAAATTATCCCATAGCTAAAAAACCACTGGTAAGGATGAACATGACATGTGTCCAGGATGCCTACCACAGCACCATCATAGTGGCAAACGGTGATACCTGGACACAATGTAAATGTCCGTCAGTGGGAAAATGGTTAAAAAAAGTCATGGTGAAATACACATCACCAGAGACTAAGTGATTAAAAAGAGTGAATTTGAACTGTATTGATTTACTTGGAAGGATTTCTACAATATGCTATTGTATGAGAAAAGCCAGATGCAGAAAAGCGTGCATAGGGTGACAGTAAACAACTAGGAAACAAATCTTATACGTGCCTGTGTTGGCATATAATTACAGAGGTTGTTAGCAAGGATTGCCTGAAAACTGCTGGGGAAGGGGACTAACATGACAGTGATGTGACCTGGTCAGGAAGGGAGGTGACAGAGGTGGGGGCTGTGAAAGAGAAAATCGATTTTTATAAGATTGCCTCAAGCAAAAATACCATATGTGTGAGATGATCACATTTTATCATTTATGTAAAATTATATAGATGTGCGTGCATGTTTGAAGATATTTTTTAAGTCAAATGAAATGAAATAAACTCAGATCTGTCCCAGAAAACTAGAGGTGGCTGGCGCCGGCGAGTTAAGAAGCACTGGGCTGGGCAGAATCAGATGAACCAGGAAAGGCCCAGCTCACCTTTCCGGTCGGCAGCCTCCTGTTCCCAGATGGGCCTGAAATCTTCCAGAGCGGGAGGAGAAGGATTGAGAATAGTTGACAAGAGTCTTCAAGAATTTACTGTCCCAGAGGACTCCCAAGTTTCCTCATACTGTGGTCTGGTCATGGAAACAAACACCTCTAATTCCTTTTAAGTAGGCTCAAAATGAGCCACACAAGGGTATGCATTACTGGATTAGTGTGAAGAAAACAGCCCAAAGCCAAGGACTTTCACAACAGAAACATTCATTGTTTGGCCTGTCCTTTCTGTCAGCTAGTAACGCTGGTACATAGAATGATGGAACTTCAGTTTTGAAATGCAAAGATTTTGTTAATATTATCCCTTTTTATTTTTAAAAAATCCTAAGACATAAAATAACGAAGGCTTAAATTGCTGTACCCCTGACACTCCTTTACCAGTCTCAGGGAGCCCGTTCTTCAGAGCTGTACAGCCAAAGCGCATCTGAGAATGGAAGCAGTGCTCAAGGTCATTGCCAAGGAGTTGTCCAGGTCAGTCAGTCCATGGTGCTTATGGAGTGACTCAAAGGAGTATGGGTAGCCCAGCACTGGCTGGTGAAGGCATCCCCACTGTCAACTGTCAGCTCCCCCAAAAGACCACCAGACACACCTACATACCGAGCAAAGCCAAGTTTATTAAACTTACTGCAATAGAGATCACATCACCTTGCAGGGTCTTAGTGTCTCAGAAGGAGAAAACAAGGGGAAGGTCTTTATAGAGTTGTAGGTCTTCTGTGGGGTGATTTTAAGGTGGGTCTTGCAAGCCAGGAACTGGTTGGGACTGGGCAGAATTTCTGATGGAACAGCTTTGGATGGGTGGGCACAGTACAGTAAGCATCTTAGAGTTAGTCTGGGGGAGTCGGCTCATGGTCCTCACTAGTTAACTCTCTTAGTTGGTTCGTAGTCTTATCCTCTAGAAACAATGACTTCCTGCAGCAAGTAACTAAGTTATTTTTGCTTGGGCTCAGCATTGTTTAACTCAGGGACAAGAAACTATGTTTGGTTTCAGTTTTCTCCACTAAATTTTATTTATCCCCTCAAATGTCCCGTAACGGGAACTTACCGCAGATGGACTATCATGACAGTCGACTCCAAGGTACTGCCCCAAATTTTTGCTTATAATGGATTATGTTGTAGTAACTATGGCTTAAAGTAAGAATGATGTAGGGAATGTGTATCTAAAGAAAAAAGTCTTTATTTGTTTAATGTGCCAGCAGTGGAAATGTTAAGAGCATTGGTTCTGGGGATAGACAGCCTGGTTTCAAATGCTTTTCTACCACTTACCAGCTGGGTGGCTTTGAGTAAGTCACTTAAACAGCGGTGTCTTATTTTTCTCATCTTTAAAATGGGAACAATATAAGTCCCTTCCTCACAGGGTATTTTGAGGTTTGAGCGTGTTAATATATATGTGGCATTTGAAAGATTGCCTGGCACATACTGACCATTCAACAAATGTAAATATTACTGCTTAATAACTTGACAGTTATTTAAAACTAAAACCAAAGTCCTCCACCTGTTGGCTCTTTAACCCCAGTGTCTCCAACCAGCATCTCTTTCCATGTTTGAGAGTCTGTTGTCATTTGTCCGTTTGTCGCCTGCATCAGTCCTTGTCTTTTCTCCCTCTGGATCACTCTGCTACTTTCCCAGGCCAGTATCTCAAGAGGAAAAGCCTTACGGTAAATAAGGAGAGTGCTGGGTGCCGTCAAAGGTCCAGGCACCAGGCTAGGAAACTGAACATGGGGGAAAAACCTTCTGAAGACGAAATGGTTCTTCCCATATGGAGTTTTGAGTGACCTAAGAAACCTCATGGTCCCCAAGTTCTTATTGGGGGCATAAGGCAAGCAAGCTTTGTGTGTGTCCCTTGCCATATTTTCGGAAACTCTTTGTTCTCATTGGACATTAATTTGTTTGGCTAGATTTCAGGTGAGACAGAGACTCAAAGCTGGGATACCATGGTTTGGGTAGTAGGTTGTGTTTCTAAGACACTAGTTCCACAAGACCAGCATCTGACTGTCAGTATCCAAAGGGGTGTCCCTCGGGGGAAACTTGCTTCTGTACGAAGACTAAAGCTAGCCCAGAACCCGGCTTCCTGACAAGTCTTTTCGGTCTGCAGAAACTTCATTCTACTGTAGTTTATTGGCAACCACCAATTTTACACATGCACATTCATTTGTCGTTACACGGTGTATGAGAATTGAGGATGAGCAGTGTCACATCCAGACACAAATCAGAGACAGTCTCTTCCTGTGGCTCTCTCTTAGGAGTGATGAAAGGTTCCATGGAAGGCCCCAGCAGACTGAACTTCAAGTCTTATTGGACGGAAATGGCTCAGGTGCTCATTTCTAAACTTATCAGTGGCTGGGGGTGGAATGACCATGATTGGCTTTAACTGGTGCAGGAATCCTGGCACCAACCCCACCAATCCTGAAAGCACCTGCCACGCCCCAGGCAATTGTGCTAGGTGCTGAAACATTCTGCCATTTAACCCCATACCAGCCCTATGAGCTTGGTATTATTTGTCCCATTTTACAAACAAGGAGACGCAGGCTTGGCGAGTTTAATCATCATCCTCACCAGGCATTTATTGTGTTGCAGGCCATGTCCTAAGTGCTTTACATGTATCAGCTGAGCTCATCCTCACCATAGCCTTTTCAGGTAGGTTCTATTGTTAAGTCCCTTGTTGTAAGTGAAGAAGCTGAGGGATGCAGAGAAAATTTTCAAACTCCCATAGCTAGCACAGGGAAGAGTCAAGGTTCCAACCTGGGAAGTCTGGCTGCAGTGTCAAGGCATTTCACCATATGTATTCTTGGCAGATGTTCCTGGTTCTGATGGAGATCATCCCCGCCCCCCACCACGCTACCCCTGCACCTCTTCAACATTCATTCAAATACGGGACTGGGTTAGGACATATTCTGACCATGCTTTGGTCTTTCTACCCGTCTGACTTTTAATTCCTAACAAGTTAATTTTTGCTGTAACAGCTTATAAAACCAGGCTAAAGGCAAGTTAAGGAAGATCATTTGAGATACTAATACTTCAATATACTATTTAAGATCAGACAATAGACTGAACATACACTTGAGGATAATGTATCCAGCTTTTCTTTCAATAGAAAGTAAGAAGTCCCAGCAATACAAAGGTCCAACAGTCCAATTCCGAAATGTCACTAAGCATACATTTTTGGTTTTTTAAATTTTTAATTATTTGGTGTATGTAATAGTTGTATATCTTTATAGGGCACATGTGATGTTTTAATGACAGGCATGCAATGTATATTAATCAAATCAGGGTAATTGGGGCATCCTTCCCCTCAAGCATTTATCATTTCTTTGTGTTAGGAACATTCCAATTCTTCTCCTTTAATTATTTTAAAGTATACCTTAACTTATTGTCAATTATAGTCACTTTGTTGTGCTATCGAATATTGTCCATTCTATTTCACTAACTATATTTTTGCACCCATTAACCATCCCCACTTTATCCTCCCTCCCACAGCCCTTCCCAGCCTCTGATAACCACCATGCTACTGTCTGTCTCCATGAGATCAATTGTATTTAATATTTAGCTCCCACATATCAGGGAGAACATGTGAGCTTTGTCTTTTTGTGCTCGTCTTGTTTCACTTAACATTTGCTCCTTCTCCTCCCTCTTTCTCTACTTTCTATTAGATACATTGATTTCAGTTCTGCCATTCCTCCTCCACCTTTCTAGTCCCTCCTGCATTTCCCAATCTCTGATTTTTTTTTAAAGTCCTTATTGGGAAAAACAGTAATAAACTATCAAGGAACATCGTGTTCTCTTATACTCTTTCAGGCTGTTAATATTAGAGCTATCCCTGCTGAGTGACAATTCACCCTGTTTTTGAAGCCCCAGAGAAGGGATTTTTCATCCTTTCCATGATAGGTAGCGTAGGCGCCTCAGCAAGTGTGACCTAAATGCCCACGTGCTATGGCTTCCACACCTTTCCTGTTGGCATTACTCCGTTGCTTGGGCACACGTGGAATACTCCGTGACTGTTACTAACTCACCCTTCGGCCTCCTTTTCCTAGGTTGAGCAAGCTCAGTTCCCCCGACCTTTCAGCACGAGCCTTTACCACTTTGGTCACCTTTTTCTGACTTTCTCCAGGACCTTGTCTAGAATGCAGATCCTGCTAACCGAAAGGACCTGTGGTTTTCTCACGGTGCCCATGGGACTTAGGGCTTGTCACCTAGGTTTAAAAATGTGATCCCAATGAAAAAAAAATAGTCTGGAATCATTTCCACTTAGAGATTTCTCCTTTTAGTCATTAGTATGTGTGTATTTTGTCAGTTTGGTTTTTTTCACTAAAGTGGGATTGCTATAGGGTGGGAGGAGAGTGTGAGGACTGACTTTTTCCTTTGTATTGTTGTTTGTTGTTTAACTTTGTGCAACAAACAGTATTAATTTTTAGAAATTCCCCAATATGTATCATTATTATTTAGTCTCTTGAAAACATACCCATCGCATTTTTAAAAATAACCAATTCTCGTTTCCAAATATTAATACTTTATTAGTACAGGCCCCTTCCTCAGGGAAGGGAATCGTAATTACAGAGGTTCTTTTCAATTGACTCTCAGTCCTTCTTTGTTCATAGCTTAGCTTAGAATTCTTCTTTTGGGTGGAAGGAACTGAATTTAAAAGTCAACAATCTAGAAGCTTCAAAATTACTGCAGCCGCCTACTGCTTTCCAAAAATAAGCGCCCATCAAAACTACAGACTCTATTATTTATTATCCATGCATGTTCTAGTACTAATGTTATCAAATCAAATTGAAGCTTAAAAACAGACACTCTATAGCTTCGTTGACCCCTCCTCCCACCCCACACCATCCTCCCCACCTCATGGCATGGCATGTTAGGGAAAGCCACAGTGAATTCTGCTGTTACAAGAGAATGTTTGGAGCATCCAACTCTTTTGCTGTTACCAAGGGTGTCAACTTGGGGCATCCATAATGGCTTGATTCCCTGCTCCTAATCTCTAGAGAGCCCTTCCTGAACACTCTTCTTGTGCTAAAGGACCATTCTCCACATTCCCAACCTCTCTTTGAGACCCTACCACATTCTGTTGAAATTAAGTCTCATTCCCCCACTATATTTTAGTGTCTTTGATGACAATGACTATGTATCTATAAGTTGCCATTGTATGCTTAGTGCTGGCACAAAGCAGGTGATCTGAAATTCCAGGTGGAAACACAGGGTCATGTGTATGTTGGGGGAGGGGGCGTGAGAAGGCGAAAGGCACATTTTTCATTTGCCTTTATACAGCTGCCACTCATCTTAACTTCAACCCATATTCCAAATCTTCCTCTGAATTGTAGGGATTTCTGAAACTGTTACAGTCCCTTTAGGCTGGTTTGGATGACACAGGGAACACCTTAAAGTCATCAGCAATGTTCTCATCCCTGAGCTGATGGATTGCTTCTGCAGCGGTGGTCGTAGACAGCTCATGCCATCCACAGCCCTTCTTGTTACTTAGGACTTTTTCACCTTCTGAAATAGGAACAACATGAGCTAGTGTAAGAAAAGCGGAAAGTCTTATAAGGATACTGGAGTATCCCATAGAGCAACCTGGGCTGGAGAATGTCAGGAACCAGAAACCCACATGCTGTAAGGAGCACAGGAAGTCCCCTGTCCCTGGCTTCTCTCTGCAAATGTGTTTTTCCTGCTGCAGACTGGTTTTTTCTGTTTCTCAGCTCAAGTGAACAGAAGATGCCCATTGCCAAGAACTCCTGAGTTCACGATCCCTTTTCAAGACAGCTGTCGAACTGAGGCTGGGGTGCTCACCATCTTCTGGTCTGGAAGGCCCAGCTCTGCTCACAGGTCTTCTCCCATCATTCCCTTTGACAGAAGTAGGTACAAGACTCCAAAATCTTTGTTGGTATTTACAATCTGTGGGGCCTGGGGCTGGTGCTTCTCTTGCCCGGGGCTTCTCCTAGGGGAAAAAGTCTTAAATTCTCAGAATCTCTGAATAAATACAAATCGACCTGTCATTGAACCAAGAAAAAACCAGGCAGCCCAACGTTACCACTTTTATGTACTGTCCTCTTGGAAATTCTAACAAATGCAATAAAGCTTTAAGTAGAAATAAGAAATAAAAATACATTACACATAAATAGAATATATGATAAAGGAGGCTCCACATAGAGAAAGGAAGAGTTATTTAATAATTCGAGGGAATTCCTAATTAGCAATTCATAAAAATATCTATGGCCTTTACCTCTAGCCATATACCAAGTACCAATTTAATTCACATACATTCAAGAGGTACATACTTAAGAATAAGCTATCAGGGAGGGGGAGAAACAGAAAAAAATAGAAGTGAATATTTACCAAACTTGTGTAGGGAAGAGACTTTTCAAGGATAAATCTTCTAGAAAAAAAATCACAACTTCAAGTTTCTTAAAAAATAAAGGTGACCACAGCATAACTGAAATAAAATCATCCATCAGTACTTAAATAACACAACGAGCAGCAGAGTGGGAAAAGAATTTGCAGCAACTAAGACAGGAGTTAACATCTATAATATCTAAATACTTCATACAAATTGGTAAGAAAAATGCTAAAAACTCCGGTAGAATGATCCATATACACAAGTCAGAAAATAATATGGGAAAATTTACCTCTCGATTTATTACTTCTACTTTCTTGAGTCTAAAGAAACGATCCAAAGTAGGAACAAATATATTCATTGTAGTGACGTTTATAACGAAGAAAAATTTAAAACAAACACAAGGTTCAATGATAAATAAAAAGCTTAGGAGAATAGCTGAGTAAATCATGGCCCATTCTCTCAAGCACAAGCATTCATTGAGCACCTACTGTAGCCAGGCTCTGTGCATGGAGCTGAAGCTAGAAAGACAGGCAAAGCCAAATCTCTGCCTTGCCTTATGGTGCAATGCAGCGTATTGTTTGGCAGTGGGAGAAAAGGCATGAAGTAGACATTTATTGAGAGACTACTGTGTGCTTGGCATTTTACATACATTGTCACATTTAATCCTCTGAGGTATTTAGCCACACAGCATTTAAATGATAAATTGGGGTCACATGATGCAGCTTGTACCGAGCCGTCTGCATCTCGCCAAGTTCCATTCTCTCTCCCATCCCTTGTCCTCCCTCCCTGCCTCTCGGGTCGCTCCTGAGAACAATGATGAGTATCAAATTTTGGCCAGAAGAAGGCACTTTGGCTTCAGGTCTCCCTTCCAACCAAATCTTCAATTTCCTGCAGTGCAGAAATCTGGCGTCATCACCGCCTAGGAGTTCCAAAGACTTTTCCTACCAGCATCCAGAAAAATTCCTCTCTCCTCATCCTGCTCTCCAGCTTGCATCTCAAACACTCCAGAGTGTTCCTCGAACAAAGGCCCCTCCGTTTGATGGAATTCCGTCTCCTAAAAGTTAGCTGGGGTTCTAAACAGCAGAAGAAATTTTCACATGCAAAAACAAACAAGCAGACAAACACAAACCTGTAACGGTTCCCCAATACCTGTTAACAAATTTATACACCAAAAATTAAATTTCCAGGCCCTCCAGTACCTGCTTTCTCACCACCCATCGTTCCCCCAAACCTCCTCTGTATTCCATCAAATTCCATTTAATAAGCCACTTTGGAGGCAATGATTCTATTTCAGAAATGAGGATACAAGACAACACAGTAATAAAATCAGAGCATGCAAATTTAACAAAAGTAAATAGTAACGCACATACAAATGATATGAAAAGAAGTTAACTGAGTATTAAGCCAGGCACAGAGTAATCCTTGTAGCGTGTGTGAATCTGTGCATGCGTAATGATTATTAGGAACATAACAGGATTTCTGTACTCATGATTAAGCTTCGTTTCAAATGGATGGAATGCATGCAAATGAAATGCTTTTGTGACTCCCAGAATCCCATGCCTGAGGACCCCTTAACACACTGGGGCCACACCAGGGTCCACACAGTAGTCTGCTGACCACCCTTCAAGGAAAAATCCACCACGAACTATCGAAAGGGAACATAATTTAGGAAGAGTTCATGGTAGAGTCTAATGAGGATGTGGAAGATGTTCCAGAAGCCAAGAGGCCAATGCTCTGCCACATGGTTCCTGGTCAACCTCTGGTGACAAATGGGCTCTTCTTTCCAGGAGCACCCCCAGGAGAGCTGCAAAGAACAAACTGGAGGGCAGGCGCCGGGCTGAGGAGGAAAAGGAGGCAGCCAGTGAAGCCCCAACTTAAAAAAAAGAGATCTGTTCTAGGAACGGCAGCCCGCTGAGCAGCTAGAAGGCAATCGCCTTGGGCTGAAGGCCCAGGAGGACGGGAGGGCAGGGGAGAAGGAAAGAGCTTTGGTTTTGCAGTCGGGATCTAAACAGATCTTTGTGGCTGAGGAGGAAGAGACACAGGTATCCTACCTGCTCGCCTTCAGTAAAGGGTGTCCTGGTGGTTTTGCAAAGGCAAGTAGGAGCCGGGCCTGACCAGGAGGTTGTCCCCGGGCCCTGGCGAGGGCTGTGGTCATGCCCAGGTCTGCAGCTCCCGCAAGCAGGATCTTTCCTTCCAGTTCTCTGCCCCCAGCTGGGCCCCTTGCGTAGCCACCACCTCTCATTAACCAATCCCCTGGGGACATTGGGGTCAAGAAATGACTCCTGGGCCAAGGCAGAATTTGGCTGACACTCTGCCAGGTTTGGAGAGGGTTGGGTGGGTAGAGGCTCAAGGGAATTGTCATCAGAATATCTTCTTGGTTGTGTGTCATGTTGTGGTAAGGAATGTGGTTGGCATGAAAACCAGGTTATTCACGATGAGAGCCCTTGAGCTGTACAGAGCATGTTGAGCCTAGCTTAACTTTTCACACGGCTAAAGAATGCACATCTGTCCATCAGATGAGCTTTGTGCCTTAGCTGCTTTTAGGGAAAGGCATTTGAGAGTGGCTACGGAATGGGGCATTTTAACTTAGTTCAAAAAAACTTGGGTTCTGGAGCCAGACGCCCTGGATCCAAATCCCAATTCCACCTCTTCCTGGTTGTGTTACCTTGAGCTCCCTGTGCCTCAGTTTCCTCATTTGTAACTGGAGCTAATACCAGTGCCACTTCTCTGGGTTGTTGTGTGGATTAACTGGGATGTGATATGGTAGACAGCATTTAGAACGGCACTTAAAGCAGAAGTTCTCAACCAACCTCAGCGACTGATCTCTGTTCTCCAGGCTTTGCTGGGGTCTCTGCTCTGCAGCAAAGGGTTAAAGCCGCATTGATTAGGGAAATGTGGTTCTCGAACTAGTTAAACCAGCATCTCATTTTGTTGCTAAGCAACCAGCTCTGAGTTCTCCAAATGCGCAGCTTGCAGCTTGGTGTGCTGGGGTGCCCCTAGCAATCCAGCCCCATCAGGCTGCAGCTAAGCATTGTTTTATATTACTTGCGAGCTCATTTCAGACTGTGGAGGAGGAGGGAGGCAGGCACAGACAGCACAGTCATAAAGCATGAGCAAAAACAGCGGTTCTGGCTGGAGGAGCTCACAATGGGCAAAAAAATGAGAAAACAAACAATGAGGTATGCTCCCACCCACCTGCAGCGGTGAGAGAAGTCACCCAAATGACACAACCTTCCCTGGGGTTAGAGAGATGATCATAATGTCCAGAATGGGACCCTCCATGGATCAAGGGGCCATCTCTCCTTCATTTGGGTCTGAGGTTGCATGGCCTGGGCACAAACCTGGATATGTGGTTCCCTGTTAGGAAGGGGCAGGATGGGAAGTGCCAACTGTGGTCCCACACCCCTTCTCTCAGGGAAGTCAGGAGAAGTGTTCTTCCCTCAATATTCATTCATCTACATAATTAAATGTGTAATTAAGTATCTATTTCATGCCCAAGATTTGCTAGGCACTGAGGATAAAATTCAAAGCAAGACAGTTACTCTCTATCTTGTCCTAGTTCTTAGTTAAAAAAAAAAAGAAGAAAAGAAACCTACTCTAGCTAGCTTATTATATAAGGTATTTATTGAAGAGTATTAAGTAGGTCAGGAAATTTCCCCAACATTCAGACAGTTAGGCTAGGTGGCCACACAGCCAGGGACAGTGCGCAGAATACAGTTCTGGATTGCTCCAACAGAGCCCCTACTGCCCCTGCAGCTGGGCATGGGCTCTGCGGCTCACATCACGGTCCCAGGCAGGGACCCTTTTCCAGGGCCTCTGCCCCTGCTGCCTCTAAAAGCTTCATTTCTTGCCCTCACCCCATGACTTGCACGTGGCATCTCTTTCTTCACTGAGGTCTGGCTTGGGTGCCTATGATTGGTGAAGTCTGGGTCACATGTCTGTGCCCTGGCTGCAAGGTAAACTGGGAAATACATTTCTTTCATTTATGAGATAGGAAATTCCCCAAACATAAGAAGAGTGTGCACAAAGGTTCTCTGAAAAGGAATTTGAAGGAAAGAGACTTTATTCCAGTGAAGAGTTTACAAACCTGAGAGACATAGCCTTTGAAGATCTGCATTCCAGAGAATAAAGAGAGGGTTCATTCAGGCTTTATAGTAAATGTTCTCAATCAGGTCAGTTTATGAAAATGAAGAATTGAAATTTAGTTCCAATTGGTTGACACAGCTAAGCCCTGATTGGTTGGTTCAGGTGAGCTCTAACCATCCCAATGTTGAACAGAGCTATGTGGGTTTCAGGGAACTCAGAGTAAGTGTGTTACCTTTAGTGAGCAAATAGCCACTTGGCTCTATTTTAAATTTAGGCTGTTAGCCACACAGGATCCATCTTGAAGGGTTGGCTCTTTCGGGTTCACACTTGTTCGCAAGGGTATTCCACAGTGCTGGGCAGCCACAAAGCCTCTCGACTATTCTCTGCATCTCTCTGCCCTCTGCACCTTACAGTCTGCTAGAGGAGTCCCCCCTCAGGGTAGCCAATGCTGGGCCAGGGGAAGTCCCGGTGCAAGAGGGACCCCAGAAGGACCCCCCACTCAGATAGCGAGGTAGAGGAAGGTTCTCCAGAGGCAGCCCAATCTAGGCTGATACTCAAAGGTTGAATGTGAGCTCATCATGGGAAAGGCTGAAGGAAGTGATGAGTGCAAGAGTCCAGTGTCACAAGGGAGCACAGCAGGTTTGGGGAAGGGAGAGATGTTCTGTATGCCTGGGGGGGGTGGGGGGCGGGAGGGGTGGGGCAGAGCAACCCTCTGGATGGTCTGAATTAACAAGCCCTCCCAGTGAGTCCATGTATGGGGAAGTTTGAGAAACATTGCTTTAAATAATATGCTTATCTTGCAATCTTTTGAATTTTCAGTATTAGGCATTATATAATAATTTCCCACAATAAAAAAATGAGCAGATTTCCCATCTCTCCTCTCATTCCAGTATTGTGTATTGTAATTTGGATTGATCACTATTTGGTACGCATGTTTATATAATTATGTAAATGCGATTCACAGCTGTGTATGTAGTATACCATAGCTATTTTCCTTTCCTGCATAAGTCTTTATTTTACATTAATATATTAACTGTTGTTTTCCCCCCACTTGCTGAGTTTTCTCCATACTTACCACTTATTTATGCTCACACTCTCTCCTCTCAACACATTCAATTACTTTAGGTATTCCATCAATTTCACCTCTTGAAAAAGTCTTTTTTAATGCCTTCTGGACTGGGATCCTGTCTGGGCCTGGGCCACAGCCCTCCTCTGCTGTCTCCCCTCCCATGGCCCCTGTGTTGGGTCTCCTGTTTCATGGAGTCACTTCTGCCCTTGTCTCGCTTAACTCCCTTGTTTTAGTGGGGCTTCCCAGAAAAGGATGTATTAGTGATCAATTGAGATCCCATGTGCCTGAAAATGCCTTTAGTCTATTCTCTTGATAATTTGGCTGGGTATAAAACTTGTAGTTGGAAATAGTTTCTCTCAGAATGTGGACATTGCTGTTTCCTTGTCTTCCACTCTTCCAACATCATCCTGTGGCATGTGAGGAACCTGAAGCTATTTTGGTTTTCTGGTCTTTTTTATGTGACATTTAATTTTTTTTTAATTTTCTACTTTTTCTTGCTCTCTTTCCCTCTCTTTCTCTCTCTGAATGAATTAACTGGTGAATGATTTATGTCACAAAGTATGCTGGCTGCATGGCATCTTATCGTCTGGCGGTGAACAAAGAGAAAGGTTGAGTTCACCCAAGTGCTGACCAAGCTTGGAGAACTTGCTCTCCATGTCAGAGAAAGGGCATCCACAATCGTGCATGGCCCAGACTGCACTCTTCATCTGCCTCCACTCCTCCTCTTCCTCTGAGCAACAGGCATGACCACCCCCTCATTGTCCCATCAGGAACCTACACAGCATCCTTGACCCCTGCCTCTCCTGTCCTGCCTAAATCCAACCTCTCTTCCCCCTAGTGGACTCCCATCTCCTCCCAGCAACTCTCCAAGCTACCAGCCCCTCTTCACCATCCCCACTGCCACCTGGGGGGCTCCAGAACCCTCCCCTGGTTCCTCCACATCCCGCTGAATGTCCCCATCCTTTCTCCACGCCAGCCTCCCTCCCTCACTCACTCTGCGGATATGCACCTCTGACTCTAAGACATCTGGGGACCTTGTCTGAGAGCCTGCATTTCCAGCAAGCTCCCAGGTGAGGCCAAGGCTGCTGGTCCATGGAGTAGCCAGCTGTTGTGTCTAAAATTTGAGTCTAAGTATGTTATTCCCTTCTTAGAAATTCTTCAGCAGCTCTCTGTTGCCCACAGGCGTTGTGTCAGCAGTGCTAGTCCGATCCCCTGTCCTGCGTCCCCGCACTCCCTGACAGGTTTGCAGCTCCTCAGATCGCTGGGCTCTCTCAGGCCCTGACCTTGCTTGTTAGGCATTACCCAGCTGTCACCCCCTTACTGCCCCCCACTGTCCCCACTCCCTCAGTAGGTAAAGCCACCGTGGGACCCCCCATGGGCTGTCTCTCCCAGCCCTCACTGCCTCAAGGCACTGGTCTGTTCACCTGCCCATCTCCCCACCTACACGGAAGAGGACAGCCTGGGGGCGGAAGTTCACAGCTGTTTGCTGGGAGAAGGATGGAGTCCCAGAGGGACCCACCATCCTCTCCTCTGTCAAACAAGAGCTGTCTTCCCCAGTGGATTCTAGGGGATGCTGTCAGGAGGTCATTTCTACTCACTGCACCTCCTAGCTCCTGCCTTTTCATTTCGTTGATCTGAAGACCAACACTCGAGTTTTGTCTTTGGCAGAATCCCTGGGGATTGTCGAATCTGCAGCCTTTGCTGCACTGGGGCTCCTGCCATCTTGCGCACCATCCACTGTGGAGATCTTGAGTGTGGGCCTCTGGCAGCCTCTCCTCGAATCTGATTCTCCATGCAAGCCTCCTGTTCTCCCCGCAGCTTCACAGCGTTTTTGCGCAGCGAGCTGTGGGGAGCTGAGCATGGGACTGCGACCCAGGAAAAAGCTGCTCTTACTGCGCAGGACCGGACGCCTCTGAGAATCAGGGGCCTTACAGGGAACGCAGACTTTTCCAGAGTGATCTAGAGCTACAGAGGCCCAGCTGCTCCTGGGAGTCAGCCCACTCTCCTGGCTAGGAAACTTCGTGAAGTCCCCTGTCTTCTCCTCTCCCCATCTCCCCACTGCCACCACCCCAAGCCACAGTGAGATCCCAAGACACTTGAAGGCTCACCCAGGATTGACACCATTGTTGGCCAAGCTGCTCCGTAGTCCCATCCCATGAACTAGGGCTGCATTAGGAAAGGACTGGAGTGCCAAGACGCAGATGGCAGGCGTGGGTTCTAGTCCTGACCCTTCCATTTGCTACTTGCCTGGCCACATGCAATCCCTTCACTTCTCTGGGTCTCTGTTTCCTCATCTGTGCAATGGGTTTGTGCACCTTCCCTGTCAGCCCACAGAGTTGTGGTGAAGGCCACATAAATTGGCAAATGTGAAAGTGCTTATTGAGGTAGAAGGGGGCCCACAAAGGCAAAGGAAGCTGATGTGTTAATAACAATGAGGACCAGGCCTAAGAAAAGGGACTGCAGGACATGTTTGCCTTGGCATTTCTTACTCCCCCAGTTCTGGTTGTTTCTGGACCAATCCCCATATAGACCATCTCGTCACTCCATCCCCAGAAGAAAAGCTGGGCACATTAAGTTGCTTGACCACATTAGTGTACATTCATTTAATATATTACCTCCTGGGGGCATTGTAATTTTAAAATGAATGAAGGCAGGAAACCCAAAGGCAGGAATTGATAATGCAGAAACACAGACAGTGAGACCCGTTTGAGTGGGAACATTTTGGGGCACGGGCAGGAGGACTCTCTTATAACTCTCAGATCATCCCACGGGTCACTTAACCCCATTGTCAGGGAGGGTCCGTGCTTTTGTGCGCTGCACTCTGGAGCCTCAGCCCAATGCTAAGGCCCCTTTCTCATGCGGCTCAAACTACCAGTGAGTGGATTGTTAGGGGATTCTGCCTGCGAGTTCCAAGTGATCTTCTGGGTGAGGAAGAGGCACAAATGAATTGTTGCCAGCACTGTGGCCTTTTCTGGAAATCTGCCAGCCCAAGCCAGGCCCCCAAGACTGTGCAGAGTGAAAGAGAAGAGATTGTCCTCCATTGTAGCCGAGGCAGAATGGTCTCAGCTCCTCTCTGTCCCTGTGTCCTCTGGCTGCGCTGCCTGAGCCATTCCGTCCCAGTCTTACTCTTTCAGGGAAAGTCACAGTGTCTCTGCCCCTAAACACCTGCACAGGCCACGGTCATTATGAACTGCCTGGGACGGGACTCTGTGGCCCGTGATACAGTCTGGAAGTGGGAATATGACCTTGGAGAAACACAAAACCTGGAAAAAACACAGCCAGCAGCACAATTCACTATTGCAAGGATGTGGAAACAACCCAAATGCCCATCAATTCATGAGTGGATTATTAAAATGCGGTATATGTATACAATGGAATATTACTCAATTATAAGAAACTACAGTGATTTAGAACCTCTTATACTTTCCTGGATTGAACTTGAGCCCATTATCCAAAGTGAGGTATCACAAGATCAGAAGAATGGGCTCCACTTGTACTCGCCATCAAATTGGTACTAACTGATGAACACTAGGGTGCTCACATGGCAGTAATACTCTCCAGGAATTAGGGGGATGGGGAGTAAACCCACAACTAAAAGACATGGGGAGCATTGTAGAGGGGAAGGGCACACCTCTAACCCTTGCACTGGTGAGGCAAAGACATAAAATGTAACCATAATATTTGTACCCTCATAATACCCTGAAAAACAAACAAACAAACAAACAAACAAACAAACAAGCACAGCCAGCCTTCCTTGAAGAAGTTGGTTGTCCAAACCTCTCCTGAGGATTTTATTAGGTCTTTCAAAGCAAGGAGACAAATAAGTGCATTTTTCCTCCAGCACACGGGATCACCTGGACTCAAATCTCAATGCAGCGGAGTCTGGACCCCACATGGCCCTGCATGTCCTGTGCGCACTACGCCCTGCCTCGGGAGAAGGTTGGTGATCGCTGCCCTCCCAGGGCGCGGCGGGGCCCGTCCTCTGGCATCCGCTCCCCAGCAAGTTGGCCGCCACCTTCTACCCAGAATGCATTCTCTTCCTCCCAGAGGGCATTCTCTTCCTCCCAGAGGGCATTCTCTTCCTCCCAGAGGGACTTTTTATCTTCCCACAGGGCCTTCTCCTCCTCAAGGAGGGCTCTTTCCTCTACCCACAGGGCCTTTTCTTCCTCCCACAGTGCCTTGTCCTCCTGAAGAAGGTTCCGGTCTCTTTCCCATAAGGCATTGTCCTCTTTCCAGAAGGCTTTATCCTCTTTCCAGAAGGTACGGTATTTTTTCCAAAACGTTTTCTCTTCTTCCCGGAAAGATTTTTCCATTTCCCAGAAGGTTTTCTCCTCTTTCCAGAAGATTTCCTCCTCTTCCCAGAAAGGTCTCTCCTCTTCCCAAAAATCGAAGATCTGGCCCTGGAAAGCACGGATCTTGCCTCGGAAATTCCACATCTCTTCCCTGAAGTCTTCTATTTTCTCACGGAAAATTCTCATCTCTTCCCGAAAAGCCTTTTCCTCCTGCAGCTTGTGGATGAGTTTCTTCCGGCGAATACTGGGAGGGGACGACACCAGGGATCGGACGCAGGCGAGCCCCATCCATTTGCCCACCTTGAAGGGGAACATCTTCCTCGCCAGCCAGAATGGTGGGGTGGCCGCGATGGAGGACAGGGCCGCTTGCCAAGTCCAGGTCAGCTGGTTAAAAACCCTGTGGGGGCACCAGAGAGAATACGTCCATGAGTATCACATGCCAGGGGACAGCCATCAGGTCCATGCTGTTTGATTTGGGAAAATTTGACCCCTGCTCTCTCTGTCCTCATGGTAACGTTTGTGAGGGACAAGCTTTGGTAGAGAAACATGCTGGGTGGTCGTGGCCTTGGGCTGAAGAGGCTGTCAGTACATTCACGCTCGAGGCTGGACCGATTCTTGGCCAACAAGGACAGTGGTTCTAAACCAGGGCATCAGAGCACACAAGTGTGACATGGTAAAAGGTGAGTCGCTAAAAGTACCACAGCCCGGAAAGAATTGGCTTTTGTTAAATCACTCAGAACTAACTTTTGGCCTTCTCACTTGGGAAGTGCTCACATCTTCCTGGGGTGGGCGTGGGGGGCAGATGCTCACAGCAGGGGCCTCACATGTCACTGTCCTCTGCTCCAAGCTTCCTGGGACACAGAGGGTGAGGCCCACTGACCTAGCAGAATCTATTTTAGTAGAGGAGTCTGTTTTGGGAACAGAGGTTTAAAACAAAAAGGTGAGAGGCAATGGCAAATGTTGGCGAGGATGTGGGACGAGAGGATTCTCACACAGTATTGAGCAATAGCTAACAGTTACGAAGACGCCACGTTTACCCAGCAGCTCCAGTCCCAGGTGCAAACCCTGAACTGTGACCAGGATACACATGCAAGCACGTTTGGGGACCTTTGTTCATAAGACCTCAATACTGGAAACAATCCAATGATGGTCACAATAGAATGGAATAAAAAATGGCAGTATCTCCACGTGACAGACAGCACAGCTACCTACCTACAATGGTAGTGTGGATGAATGGTGTGGATGAATCTTATAAATGCAATGCAGAAAGAAGCAGGATCAAGGAATTTCAAAGAATAAAGTTCCAAAAGAAGCGAGACTAAACTCCATTGTTTAGAGGAATATACTTAGGTGATAACACAAAAAAGAAATGCAAGGAAGTGCCTCCTAGAGTCAGGACAGCAGTTACTTGCGTGGGGGTGGTGGGTTGGGACTAAGGGTTGTGATTAAGTGAGTACTTGTGAGGGGCTTCTGCGGGGCTGGCAGTGTTCTGTTTCTTTGCGCGGGTGGTGGCTTCATGTGTGTCATTATAAAAATGTGTTAAGCTGTACATGGATATTGTATGTGCCTCAGTTAATACAGTAGAATACACAGTGAAATAAGAGCTGGGGTGGGGAGAGAGAGAGAAAGAGAGAGAAGGTGAGAGAAGGTGGGGAAGGGAGAAAGATCTCCAAATGTTGTCTGTCGTGTATCTGAGGTGTCGGATGTCAGAACTAGCCACAAAAATTCCAGTAACTATAGAGGTGGGTCGAGGGATGAGACAAAGGACAGGGCAGGGGCTGGTGGTTAGGGTGCAGGGAAGACCTCAGTGCAGTCAGACACAGGGCGCGTGTGCATGGCAAGGGCTTTGGTTTCTATTTTGTGCTTTCTGGAGGAAGTTGCCAGTGTCCAGCCTCACTCAGTGGACCTCACTGGACACCACGCTGTGGAACAACATGAGACCTTTCGAGGAGACGGTAGGGCCTTTCCCTGTGTCTTTCCATTTCTAGTTTGGGAGCAGGGAGTTGGGGAGAAGGAAAGGCACACAGCTAGTGTGTGTGTGTGTGTGTGTGTGTGTGTGTGTGAGCACGCACGCGCACACACACTGTGGACAGACACCCAGTCCCACAAGCTGAAACCCAGGGCTCATCCTTGACCTCTTCCTCTCCCTCACCCAACTTTTCGTCAACCATCAAGCTCTAATAGTTAACATTTCTTAAAGTCACATCACCCTCCCATCTGCCCCCTGCACTGTAGCCCTAGGGGCGTTTCCAAATCACTGTCCCATCATCTCACACCTGCTTACACACCTTCAAAGACCCCATAGCCCAAATATCAAAACCAAACACCCTAGTAAGGCCCTGTGCAACCCGAGTCCTGCTGTCCTACCCAGTCTCCACTCAACTCTGAGATTCAGTGACAATGAGCCATCTTCAGTTCTCAGGACCCTGCCTGCAGTCTCCTGCCTCTACGCCAAAGCTTGTGCCATGTCCTGTACTGAAATTACCTTTTCCTCCTGCTGTGGGTTTGAATTCCTATCCATCCTTGGCCATCTGAAAGCTCCTCGGACCCTCCAGACAAGGTTCCTCGCCACCTCCCTGACTTCCCTGTGTGGATGTACTCCTAATAATACTTGTCATGCTTGATTAAAATGATGTGTGGATATGTCGTCCTGACACCTCTGTAACCCAGCATCTAATATAAAGCTGTGCATATAGAAGGGAATTGTTAAAAATGTTGGTTGAATTGAGCTGAATTTAATTGAAGTTTGGAACTTTGATTTGCTATTATGTCCTATTACGGTTCTTTGTCTAGGATCCCTCAAATATGCTAAGTTCTCCCCTATTTCCGTGCCGTGCTGCTCTCTTTCCCTAGATAGCCTTGCCTAACTTCACTTCGGTTCACCTAGATAATTCTTTAAGACTCAGATAAGGAGTCACCTCCTTCGGAAAGCCTCTCCCGATGCCCCCATGCCAAGCTCAGACTGAGTACAGGCCCCTCCTGTCCCGCTAGGAACACCTCATCTCCCATCTCCATGTCCAGCATCCAGCACAATGTCTGGCACAAGATAGATGTTCGGGAAATATCGGCCGAATGAACGACAGTCTCCTGGGTTAGAATGTTGGAAAAATTCATCTCCAAGTTTTTCTCAAGTTACCAATAAACT